>KB671303.1:143325-244961 GCA_000349105.1 Anopheles epiroticus | reverse complement strand
AAACAAACCGCTCACCTCTACTGATGAGAAGCGAGTCTTCGAGCGAGTTTGTTATGGGATATAAGTTTCACACCTTCGTCCGTCAAATTTGGAGCATAAATCGATACAAAAAAAGCACACACATACACTAGCTGAAACGCACACTTGTTCTTAGATACACAAACATAACGTCTGTGCCGCGCTTTGGAGCGCTCAACGCTCGCCTGTAAACTGGGGATGCCGCAGCAGTCGATCAGGTGGCCTTGATCAGGAACCCGTGGACGCATCTCACTCTCTGATACCCGCGGCATGACGCACGGAGAAGGAAACGGACTGGCTGTGGCCTCCGCGAAGGAATCGTAAACAATCGGCGCGTACCGCCGTGGCCTGGCGTCAACGATGACGAACGGATTGCTTGGGAGGATGACGACGGCGACGACGACCACGACGACGACGCAGTTACGGTTGCGGCCGGTCTGGTTTGGTTCGATGCGCGTCGGAGAATAAATTAGTAACCGATCTAGAGAAAATAAATATCACTAATTGCGTTTGAAGTGAGACGCCGCCGGCTTTACGAAGTCGGACGGAGCTATCTTCGTGACGTGTTCTACTCGAGTAGACTTTACGGTGTCGTTGGGGGGGGGGGGGGGGGGGGGGGGGAAGCGGAGCAATAGAGGGGTTTTGGGGTGTCTTGAACGCTTTGAACATACCTAGGATAGAGCCGTTGGATGAATGTTTGTGGTGTTGAGCGAGCGTTGCATGACAGTTACGTGATGTGTATTGTGATGGGATGAAAATTGCCATTTTAAAGGGTGATTGTAAACTTTTACGATACGTTGATTACGGTTGCTGTAACATTTGAACCAGCAAAACTGCAATCATGGCAACTGTTTTTTTTTTACATAATGCATAACCTTAAATTTTGCATTTACTGCTACGTCTTTCCAACAGTACGGCCACTTCAAGCTCGGGGTCAGATTGACTGCTCAAGGCGAGAGCTCGTGGTAAACCTTCCCGGTCACCACCAAGTGCTCGACCAAGCGCTATCGAGTGGCTGGTAAATTGATACAACCATTCCTGTCCCTTCGAACACTTCCTGGTGTGCAGTTGCGCAGGTGATGCCGGGCACGCTAGGGCGGACGAAATTGCTCCTCTCGTAGTTCGCAACGCGGTTTTTCTTTTGCTTTCTTCGTTTGGCCTCGATCCTACCCGGCGATACCCGTAAATCGTCGATTGATCAATTGCATCCCGCAGTTTCTCCTACAGTCCCGCTCGTCCCCGGTCAGATCGGCCAGATCTTGATACAGCCTCGGTGGATGATAAAAGTGAAGGAGCGTTGCGTATGATCAAAGGTCTAGGAGTAGTGCCCGGGGAAGGGGGAGGGGGGAGGGCAGGGAGTGCCTTCGTTCGAAAGTGTGTAGAGATTGAAATCAACTGTGTAAACCCGAACGGAGATGAACGACTTGTTGCAGTCGCATGGACATGCGGGCATTCACAGGTGCAGTTGCACACCGTCCCTGTGCACACATCCCTTCAAACCTGCCGCTTGATCTCACTTTCGACCGTTTCGGATGTGTGATGTGAAACACATCTCGGTGGACTAGCGTTTTACTCTCTCTCTCTCTCTCTCTCTCTCTCTCTCTCTCTTTCGAGTGTGTGTGTGTGTTTAGTGTGGTTTATTTACTCGATAAATTTCCCTCAACAACTGCGGCATAATGTATTTGCTCTTTTTTCTTCTCTTCTCACTTCTCTCTTTCCTTCCATCCCGTACACCTTAACGACATCAAGCACGTGGTGTCGGTGCACCGCGTATTGCGTTTTATAAAGTGTGATTATTTGAGCGCGTACCGTACCGGAGGGAAACACACCGAACACAAAAAAAAACCCGAAGTAGTCAATTGCGCGTCTGACGAGCTCTACAAATGTGCCGTTTTGTGTGTGTGCAAGGGGAAGGGGAAGGGGCGCGCAAGGGCGCAAGCAGCAAAACGCTTCAGCTACAGCTACGAATGCAACGCAGCCAACGCATTACCGGTCCCGGGGATAATCTCCGTACTCTAATGCACCACTAATTTAATGGTGTAAACAAGCAATTAGAAGTGATTTACAAAAGTTCCGCCCCGGGGCACACACACACACACACATTCTGACTGCTGCCTGTTCGGGGCCTGTACTGTTTACACGTGAGAAAGTTCGCTACGCACGAGCCTGCGCACTGGATAACGCACCACGTCCGGAAAAGCGTGTCAAGACGAGGGTTTGCTTTTTTTTCGATTGTTCCACGTATTTCATCTTCGATTTCGGCGGAAAAGCCAACTGTTTCTCGGTAGTGCGAATAGTTTATATTGTAAACCGTTTTTCGCACAGCGAGCTACACAAAGGGTTGTAGTTCAGTGGAACGAGTAAAGTAAACGTAACACCCCGGTAACGGGTTCGTGGAAAATCCTTTCGGAAGGTGGCAAGGCAGTTTTTAAATGGGTTTTCCCCAAATTCTGAAACGAAAACGTTTGGCACGGTAGCATAAACAGTGGATGGTACTGGTGGGGATTTACGTTACTGCACGTTCTTGCAGCAGAACATACTTTATAGGTATCGCAAATGAAATGTCATCCAGCAGTATGAATATGGTAAAATAGATAGATAAGGGTTAAAGGTCGTTGCTCGCTCTACTAGAAACAGACAAGACGACTGGTGTCTGGTTATAAAAGACAATCTAAATCGAATAATATATCATACCGAATGGAAGAATGGAAAAACTTCGTACTGCTGCCCTTATCATACTTTGCACCAAAATTGCATTCCGAGTCGTGAAACAAATGTACAAACTCACTCCCCTGCTCCAAAGAAAAACCAACAAATGAATTTGTTGCCCTTTTGCCGTGCAACAAATGAGAAACAAAATTAAACACACACGTACACAAACTTGCAGCGCGTACGGACACACACGGTCATGGCACGGGGTCCGGCGTTAGATAATTTCCATTTATCTAAACATTTACACTATGCAGATGGGGCGGCAGACGTGCGGGCAAAAATTGAATTCGCACCCGTAAGCACCTCACGTTCCCAAACCATTTTCCTTCCATCTAGGAACACCCAGAAACCGAGAGAGAGAGAGAGAGAGAGGGGGGGGAGAGAGAGGGAAGAGTTGCAACCGTGGTTATTCTACCGTATCCAAATGCGATAACCTAAGGCAAAAGATCATACGGTATGCTGGGTGGTGATGCTGGCTGGTAGTAATAAGATGAAGCAAAAAAACACAACCGCACCACAATTACTTGCTGCAGACTTTGTTGCACGGATACACAATGTGCTGTTTTTGGTGGCCAGTGTTCGAAGGTGTTAATCTGATACCATTGCCCCGTCTAATGGGGATAGGGAAGCTGGGAAACTAAAATAAACAACGCTCAAGTCAAATAGCTAAGATGATTAGGAGGAAGTGCGGGGAGGGTGGGGGGGGGCGAGTGTGCGTATATGCCGCTCATAAAGGTCACCTGCAGCCGGTGGTTAGCTAGGTAGCTTGGGTAGCTGGTAAGTCACAAGAGTACTTGACCTCGCGCTCGGCTAATGGAATTCCACTTCTGTTTTGGGATGCTCCCTAGCCGATAGAATTACAGGAGCTCCGTATTATAAACCAGACCGGTCCAGGCTTTTTGCTTTGTAAATTAGTGCAGCAAGAAAAGGACACTTACCCGATCGCCGGACGGGTTGTGTCGGACGGTATCCTTTACACTGTCCGGTTGCTCATATCAACCGTATTATGGGTTTTGCGGTTTTGTTTAGCTGATGACATGGGATAAGGGATGGATGCTTGCCATTCAACTGCTGGTAGTATCGGGTGGAGTTATTGCTCCCTCCTCCGCCACCAGACACGACACGCACTGTGGTCTGCGGTTGTGGACGAAACATTACAAATGTCTCGGGACGATCGGCATTTGCTGGCCGGTTGGAAGCTCTATGGTGACCGACTGTATTGAATTCCGCACCGAGCGGCTGAGTCTGGTCCACTTTGTAGCACCACACCAACCGATGCTTTGGTTACAAAGTATAAGTAAGCAATATACTGCACCTCCACCAAGGGAAGCATATTGTCTCCTAATGTGCGCGCACGATAGACGCATGAACAAAGAGCTCACACAACGTATCTCCCTTGCTCCCTGGCTATCGATCATCGGTTTACCTTTAAACAAAGTGTGGCGGCTCCGGTACACGCACGGCGGTGGTCCTGGTCCACTTTTGCCCGCAATCTCCATAAATAATGTAAAGATAGTGCACACAAAACGGTGGAGCTTTTTTTGTTTTTTTTTAAAAGCGCCATACGTTTCAATTTACGAGCCACTACTTTGTACCAGCACCGTCGCTAGCGAGGCATGTTTGCACCCAGAGAGCGTAATTTATGGGGAATGGGCCAAATGCATGCTGAAAGCAATTTATGAGCAAGCATTCCGTTCGGTAGCGATTGTTCGGGCACTGCTGTTGCTCTAAACTATCACCGCACCGCCATTAACGAGCGGTTTGACGAGCCCAATGTGTGCCCAATATCGATAGAATAGTTTTGGAGGTTCCCGGTGGTAGTCCCCGAATGTCGATTGACCTGATATTGGGGATATCGGAGGCTGGTCGTTTATCAGCGGTGCAGTGGTCGCAAATGGTCACAAAAGTTTCCCCATCCATCTTGGGCTGGCTGGGTCGATAGTAGGGAGGAAAGTTTTTGGTGCCTTACTTATTGACCAGTTGTAGACATAAAAGCCAGACTTTTGGGCAGTCTGGGAGGTAGTCGTGCATGAGGAGCAGTGTACTATCAGCTCAGATTTATCGCTATTAAAGTGCACCATAGCCATTGGTTCGTAAATTCTTCCCTGAAAAGGCATGAAAAAACGGAGCCGATCGAAACTGTCCCGACCGGAAGCACAAGCGTACGAACCCTAATGACCTGACGGCATGAGGAGAGATGACTGCGCAAAAACAAAAACGAACCGAACGACAAGACCCCTAACTACTCTTCAAACACGGATGTAGCTCGTCTGCCACCTTGTTTCGGCACACGCACTGCCGACACACTCGAACGAACACTTTTCGTACCTAATTAAGCGCAGGCAAATTGGGCCGACAGGGTTAGTTGAAGCGACCGTTTTCGCCACCGGTGGGAGATCTCGCCGCACGGTTGTGTTGCGCATTAGCCGCGGCTACGGTGAGGCATCACCCGTTTTCTAGGTTCTCCAAATAAACATTGACCTTCTGGTTGCTTTGCCAGGCTTGCAAGAGATGTACTAGCTGGGCAGTCTGCACCCGGCTATCCGTCACATCCGCTTAGCTCTACTCTCGATTTTGAAGGATGGCAGAAGCGTGTGTCTGGAGAGCGCGCTTCTTCTGGGGGTGATTGGAAGCGTAGTGGAGCTGTTCCGTTTATAGCCCCGTGGCGAGTGCTCCAAACTCGGCTCTGACCTCGGAGAGGCTACGCACTGTCTACTGCTGCTATCTAGCTCTCCACCGTCCGTATTGCGAAAGGTGTGAGCGGTGGTGCACTCTGGTGCGACGTGGAATAATTAACAGGTGTATAAATATTTACTTCCTCATAACGCCTGCAGCCTCTACACACGCCGTGTGTGTGCTGGCAGAGGTTCGATCGGCACAGTGCGGACGCCGCGTGCAAGCGGTGTTCAGCTGTTTGCTGCTGCAGAGGACGCACTTCTGCTGGGTATGCGTCGGGGTACGGGTGTTTCGCACGGTCAGGTGTTCCGACGCGCACGTCTCGCGGTGGTTTCGGTTGCGCTTCTCCCTCTCGCCCAGCGTGATGATGAATGATCCCTAGCGTGAGGTGACGTCGTGTCGTCTGTCTTGCCCGCTGCGAACCGCGGTGGCCCTTTTACGACCGTCGCGGACGGCGTAGCGACAGTAGCCGGCAGATGGCACGCTAAATATCATCCGCCAAGACTGTCGAGCACGGTGTGGCGGGCAAAAGGGGTGTCTGCTTGTATACGGGGTCGTGGCAAAAGGCACTGATTTACGGGGCAACGACGCACGACGGGCGTATCTATTTATTTCACGCGCGCCTATTTGCTGGGCGAAGCCGTAAAAAGCGAGCGGGGCATTAAGTTATGGTTCGATTCGGCATTTCCTGATCGCTCCACTCCGCCAGGGGAGGAAGATTCGATGGGAGCGTATCTTTTCATCTGCGACTGCGGGACGACACGAGCATGATGTAAAACGCGGGTGCGAAAAAACAAGCGGCCACGAGCGGGGAATGGAGCGGATTTTATGTGAATTTTAATGCAAGATGATCGCGCCCGACCGCTGGTCGGGCGGTTTGCTGCGTGTGGCAGATACTTAAAGCAGTTTTGGCTAATCGGTAAGATATGCCTTAGCGAGACAGCGAGAGCTGAATGCTAAACTGAGCTGACGTTTAATCAATGTAAATGATTTAAGGCACATTAATGTGCGGTGAAACGCAAGCATTTAGTTTTGTGTGACTTACACAACTGTTTGTGTTTGCTTTTCTTTTGCTTGAGATCAGCGTGTTCTTCAAGACAGAGAGAATAAGAGAGAGAGATTATTGATTTTTTGAAGGACGGAAGAACTTTTCAATAAGGACAGAAGAGGTTAGAAAACAAACAAGACACGACGAAGCAATCAGCCCGCACCGAACAGAAACAAAACTCTCTCGAAGCATTCCAAAGGCCGAAGGGCCTCCAATCGTTTTCGAAAAAAAAAATGCAAGTCACCGGCTCTGATGATTGACCAGCAAAGTGTTCTAACGAGTGTTGTCAAATTAAGGCATAAGGGCCCGTGTAGTCTTAAAACAATCTTTCCCGTCCCGCGCGCCACGAACCTCCCGAAAGCATCAATTTTATGAACACGGCAGCAATTGAGTAAGGGAAATGATGAAAATATGTGAAGCACCAGTTTCATTCCCCATCCCCTGCCCGTTCCTCTCGACCAGAGGGCCGAATACAGCTGAAGAAGCAGAACAAGGGAAAAGCTCAGTTTGTGTGAAAAATGTACACATCGGCAGATAAATACCGCGGACCCAGTTCGATGACTCCGTCAAAGCGAGGTGGCCAAGAGAAGCGGTGGGACGCTGCCACACGGGAGCATCATGGGAAAAGATGGCGGTTCGGCAACATCGCCCAAAGAAATGTAAGGCGCATACAAACTTATCAAAACGCTAATGCGTGTCGTGTACGAAACCTTGGGACGGAGACTGCGAGACTGCGGTGCGAGGAAGCGCACCGATCCAACCCAAGACCTTCGTGTGCGTTGCATTAGGCAGGGGGGGGAAAACCGCAGACCAACTCCACCGGGTACCGCTTCCACAGTTTTTTCGGCGAGCCCAAACACCCGGCGGGGAAGAGAAATGGGATAGTGTTTGACGAGCCGGTTCTACCAAGCAACGGCAATTAAAGATGATGCTTCAGAGACGAGATACATTTATGCATGCACACTCGTTCGCATTTAATGTCTTAATTAACGATCTCCACATTGCCGAGCGAGGAGGGGACACGCGGCCGAGCCGAGACGTCCGGGGCGATGGCTGGCAGTGTTGTGTTGGAGCTGAGATTTTAATGCTAATTGTTATTTTTATTGTTACTACTAGCTACTATTGGTAATACGGGTGTGTGTTTTCCCGTTCGTTGCACACGCGGCGGCATTCCATTTGGTTGTTGGACGCATGGTGTAAGACATTCTTGGACGGTAATCAGTTAAACCAATACTTTCTTCCAAACCAGCTGGTGGCCATTGTTTCTGGTTGGAGCTAGAGTGTGTTTTGGTGAGGGGAAGAATGCAATTTGAAATTGAATGGATTAGGAAATCTACTCCATTTGAGCAAACAAGAAGTACGACCAACGAGATTTGTTAACTTCTTACGCCAGATCGTTGGAATCTTGGAGCTAGGCCTTAGTAGACGTTTACATTAATTCTCATTCTATTTCGACACTTCTGCAGAGAGAACATTTAATCAATTCTGAACGACATTTTTGCTGTATCTCAAAAAATATCTTGATAACTTTCAAATGCTTCTGTTCGATCGTAACGGAAACCTTTGAAATCATCGCAACTAATTTCAGCGCAACGTTAACAGGGTATCAATTTGTAAAGAATAATAAATTCGCTTCACATTAATGGTACTTTGGTACAAATGACCCATTTGGATAATGCCTAATACCTTAATTTGGTTTACACATCATTATATGACTTGTGGTCTGGGGATGTCAATTCAAAGAATAGGATGCCATAATATCGTTTGTTATAAGAACTCTCCACTTAAAGTATCTGTAGCACAAAGAGTTAGCTATTTGACGCAGTTCGTTGCATTGCTTAATGTCCCATGCATACTCTACCATTCCCAGCCCAAGACAAAGGACATTAACCGAGCTCCGGGTCCAACAACGATCGTGCCTTCCCAGCAAAACACTGGCTACAGAACCGTACGCCCCCCCCCCTAACTCCACCAACCCCTTGCTAATATTTCGCTTGTAATTACCCGTCGAGCCACTTATCTGAAATGGTGTTTAGTCTACGATGCGCGCCTTTTAGCGCTCCACAGTGTGAGCGCCGCTTCGTGTTCTTTGTGTTACTGTCCCTTTCCCCGGGGCGGAGACCTAACCAAGATCAGCGGGTCTTAAGGCGGATCTAATCTACACCGTCGTGTGCGCGCCGCCCCCGCGGCAGGCCGCTTGATGAGATAGTTACTTGCTGCTGCGAGAAGACTACGGGCTTGGAGGACGGTTCTGGTGATCGCACAAAGAGCTAGCGAAGACTGAGCGGCAGACATATTGTGTGCGCGAGCTTTGGCACCGGGAGTTTGGTTTCCTGTGTCCCGGCAATTACGTACGGTGGCCGGTCGGCTCCCACGCGTGGACGATAGGCAATGTGGAGGGTTTTCCAGTGTTTCTTGGGATGTGTTCTTAATAGCCTCCAAGAAACCGATCCGCTAGTACGCTTGGGCAATCAAGGCTTAATTTGGTCATTGAGTTTGAGCATCTGCTGCGGCGTCTTCCCTCGGTAGACTTCGTTGCCTTGGCATCTCCAGACCCTGCCGTTTCCAACTCCCGGATCTTTGCCGTCGCTCGAACTGAAGCAATCACCGAGCCCGGGCGGTAGTATTAAGGCAACCGCAAAAGGTAATTGATTTGATTATTGGAACAACGCTCTGGCTGCTCCATCGAAGGTCTTAGATTTTTAACCGCCACTTCCAATCTCGTGCTCCCCGCACTTTGGATATCTTCTAATCGTGGACGATTTATTGGTCATCATCTAGCGATGCAAGGTAAACCCTGGGTAGGGAGGGGGGAGCACTGTGGCAAGGCAACTCGCAGTGTCGACAGAGGGAAAACAACACCTCGACTCGGCTCAGCTGGTGTGTAACAGCTTAACGCTGGCACAACCTGTGTGGAACGGCGTGTGAACGTTTGGAATTGGTTGATTCGCCCGCCTGGAGGTTGATTTGCCTGCCGAGAACGGTGTGTGTGTGTGTTTTATTCAGAACGTTACGCGATACGTGCGGACCAGCGCGGAAGGGGAGGAAGAGGGAAACACGCGGTTGGTTTCTTCATCACAACTCACACACACACACACAGACACGGACGGTGTAATAAATTTCAAGTGAAACAAGATTTCTTTTCCCATGTTCAACCCGTGTGCGTCGGCACCGCACCGGGGTCCCAGCGTACTATTGGAGCTACTAATCGTTTCTCTCTGTGTGGCGCCGACAGTGTGCTGCTGTTTGTTTTTTCGCCCGTTTTTTTCTTTTCGTAGCCGATTAGTGCAGAAGTCACCTTCGCACCGCGGGACGCTGCCAAGGGATGATTGGTCGGATCGGTAATGTGCGTTGGGAATTATGTAAGTGTGGCTATTAGCAAATCGCGGAAAGACAAGTGCGCCCGCTGGCTAATTACTTGCGTTCGTCGCGTCCCACAATTCATCTAGTTTGTAGCAAGTATTCATCATAATAGCTTTATCTGCCGGGTTGGACTACTACTGCCTTACTTGCGGCTGGTGCTGGCAGCGATTTGCTGCACGCCGCATTCTCTTATCCTTGATCTGTGGCCTGATGACTTGAAGGTTTGATTGATTTTAACCATTCTAGCAGTTATGGAGGCTGGTATGGCGATTTTTATTCGCACACGGTACAGGTGTTTCCCTGTTTGAGAATGGGGTACGTGTTCTCGTGTGTTACGCCACGATGCTCAACATTTCTATTAGAAGGGATTTAGAGCTGTAACAAAAACCGCTGGCTGGTGCAGATTTTTGTGCGGTTTATTTCACAAAAACCCTTTTTATCGTCCGCCTTGACACTGATATGTCAATTGATGCGGTGCGAGTTGCACTAGCCGAAGCGGCTCAAGAGCTCCAGCGTCTGGGCGGTAGATATGTATCCAATCGGAATCCAGCGTCTAATGCCTATTAATCATGCATCGCGGCACTGGTTGGCAGCCGAAATCACCACCTTGAGCAGACCTGAACCGGGAGAGCTTGAGAGCGTGCGGAACGGAAATAAAGTTGGAGAAGCGAGATGGCAAAGACCTGGCGCACAACCAACTCAAGAACCCCATCGGAGCGGCATATGGAGTGTTTGCGTCCACCGGGCAGGCCCTACTCGAGAATCCTCCTCTCGACCCGGCCTCAGCGTGCTGCGACATCCGGCTGCGGCGAGAAAACCCCGTGCCGGTGGACAGCCGGCAACCAAAATCTCTTGACCACCCGAGCCACTTTAGAAGTTTTGGAGGATTTGTTTTGAATTCCGGCCAGTGTAGTACCTGCTGGGGATGGTACTTCTGAAGGGTGCCTTTGAAGAACGCAAGACCGCGCGCCTCGCATCCACTCCAAGCGTGCTCAATCTTCATTGATGGCGATGAAAAGTCAGATTTATGTAATTGTTTTTTGGGGGAATCGCTGTTTGGGATATTTGCTTGCTTTCTTACGGTTGGCCGCCCCATGGAATTGCATGTAAAACGCATGCAGGAAGACTGCGCGGGCAAACTTCCGCTAATTAATCGAAAGAACAAGAACTGAAACCTCATCAACCCAATAACCTCCGGAAAAGGTAAACTAATCATTATTATTCTCGTTTTTTTCTCTCCCTCTCTCTCTCTCTCTCTCTCTCTCTCTCGTTTCTGGAATCATCTTCCCTTCGCTCTTGCAGTGCAGTGTGCGAACGGCGACGACGACGGAACAACGGACCATTAATTTCCAGCGTGACACGGCACACGGGCCGTGTAACGAGTGGCAACGAATAATTCGACCGGTAAAAGATCGACAACACCACGCACATCATGCGTCCTGCGCCCGTGCTGTCCCGCAACGCTCGCATCCTGCTCGGTGCGCTAGCGATCCTCACGATCTCGATGCGACAGGCCACCGCCAGTGCTTCACTGTGTAAGTTGTATCCGTTTTTAATTGATTCTCTTTTTTTCGGAGGCTTTCGTGCCTGTTTTTGACTGACAGTAACTTGAGTCATAGAAGCAAACGGAAATGAAAATTGTGCTAAAAACTAAGAACGCGACACGCGTTGCATTTCTTTCACTACTTCCATCGGGAATGAACATTTCACCAGAGCAACGGAAACAATAGATATAGAGATGAAAAGGAGAAGAAATCGATTTACAGGGTGTGTGTCAAATAAGGAGTTTTTCTACCTAATAATTTAACTATCCAAACTTACTGTAGAATTTTGACATCTACTGTGGTAGTCGCTGCGAATATGCATGTACGGTTGGTGAACGAAGAAAGTCAAAAATATTATATTATTCGAAAACTAGAAAATAGTCAGAAAGAGGTTTATTCATTCGGGAATATATTCATAATCGTTTAATTAAGTCCAAGTATTTCAATCGAATCGTTGTAGTTTATATGAAGTGCCACAGTAGATGCCAAAATTCCACAGTAGTTTTGCTGATCTGATTGCACAATTCCACTCAATGGTTTCGAGCCACTAGATGCGATTTACAAAGTTCCTTTTATCTGGTCCACCTTTTTGATTAAAATGATCCATTGTATGTATCATAACCCCGAAAAGTATACAAAAACTCTCTACTTGTGCTGGTGACAAGTTCTCCATTTTCTCTTGCATGGACTTGTCACGAATTTGGTCTATAAAGGTTTCCGCCCGTTGGATCCTTAAAGTCAACAACTCCAATGATGATACAACGTCTCGCTTCGCCCCACTCCGATGCATCTAGAGAGGGCGACTTTGGAGATAAAAAAGCTCCCATACATACACAGATCCTCAAACAGGATCCTGTTGCCAGCGGCCATTCCCGCGATCAGGTACCGTGGCCTGCGTGCGCGTTGCAGTTCTTTTCGGTTGGGGCGATAGCCTTTGCCTTTCTATCACGGTGACAGGCGAAACCGATTGCAACGTGAATTTCTTGATGGTCCAATAATGTGTGCGATCAAGAAACCACAAACAGAAAGAAATGGTCGAAAACTGTACGAAGCAACCGAAATGAAACGACCACAAAAACTCGTCCCGGATGAGATTCTCGTCCCGGGCGAGTCCCGTGGCGGACGGACAACCAGTTGCAGCGAATGCGGGGCTGGAAGAATGTGGTTGCGCTTACGCAGGTTATGTGAATAAAGGTTTTCGTGCAGCTGTTTTGCTGGTCCAGCGAGACGTATATGCCACCTGTGCTGGTGGGGCGCAGAACGTTTAAATTAATCACTTGCGAGAAGTTCCTGCTTGGGAGTTGGGAGTTGTGATGGTCGTAAGGGTAGTGTCAATTGGGCAACATTTGTTGAGGAATATTTTTTGGTGACAAGTTTGCAATCTTCCTCGTGGTAAATCATATGCCATAATTATCTTCCAGGAGAAGCTTCCAGGAAAAAAAAACCTTCCGTTGACATGAGTAATACACGCCTGCACAAAACGCTACTAGCGAAACCTGCTACAACGTCACCATTTTCTGCGCCTTATCCGCTCAGCATCTTATCGTCCGCTGTGCATCCGACGATGTGTTCGCGTACGTACGTGCATTCCAGCCCGTTTCCATTCCGGCGCTTCATCGCACGTCAAACTACTGGCGACGGTCAGGCTCGGGAATCGCCCTCTCTAGCCTGCTGCGGGGCTGTGTTTCACCAGCACGCCGTCACACAATTCACGTACCCGCTGTAAAGTTGGTTAATGGTTGCTGATAAAAAAGTACGAAACAACATGCATGCACCGCGATGGTGACGATGGTGTGCGGTTTGCTTTTAATGACCCGAGGGACGTGTTTTGTCCGGGGACAAAACAGCAAGATAGCGACCACCCTTTCCCGGCTACACGCCAAAACCGTGCCCGTCTGTTAAACTCGTTTCGTTACCTAAAACCACGTTTCGCACAACCTCCTGTCCGGAGCGGGGTTTGTTGTCCGTTTTCTCCAGAAGATGAACCTGGTAAAAACCTGGCAATTACCTCGGGGGAGGTAAGGAGAGAGATAGAGAGTGGAGGAAATAGCAAGTGAGATCGGACGAGGTGATAGCGCTAAGGAGGAGAAGATGCTGGATACTATGATGATGTTGCACTCCTTTTCCCAGCGCTGGTGTCACCCGATGCTTATCGGGCAACTATCAGTAATTCTCCACAATGGAGGTGCAACACGTCGCTTCGCAAGGGTGTCAGCGGTGTAAATGCTGTAATAAAAAAGGTACCCAAGGGCAAAACGGTCTCCAGTAAGATAGTCAAAAACACTGTCACAAGATAGCTACATTTTTTCTTGTTATCATATGTTGATGGAGTATCCTGCTAGTAGTCCTGGTTTACTAAGTTAAAGCAATTAAATAAAAACCAGATTAATGCTTTGCTAGACCTAGATCCTATAAGGTAAAGTAAAGTTAACATGTTCTTTTTTATAAGGCGTCGAAGTATAGATTAGAACCTTACAATCAATGCTTCAATTCATTGCGATGGAATGAAAGATCTTTAACATGACCGTTTTTTCCCATCTTCCCCTACCTCCAGCAAGGAAGGAAAGACGATATATGTCACACTATCACGATTTTCTTGCGTCCACAATCGTGCGCTATCGTGGTGACCGATCTCGTATCGCTAATGCGTCACTTCTTCCCTAGATGGCGTTCACCCGGCTTTCCCACTGGTCTGAACCCGTGAGCATAAACGTGACCATTGACACCGGTAGTGAGTGTGTGAAAGGTGCAAACTTCCGGTTTTTAGGGGTCCTGCTTGCTTCCGGTCCCGCACACCCGTTCGCACGGGGCTGTGGGAAAGTATCTGCTGCATTCTTAGCGCCCTTCTGACGCCTCTGCCGCAAGAACGCAAGGTACGGTTAAGGAAGCGGATAGAAGCAGTTACACGGTCGTCGCACGAGCTCGCCTGCGAAGGATGTAAATATTTGCCAAAATGCTGCTGGCCGTCCCAGTTTTAACGGCGCACGAGGAAAGGGTGGGGTGCGCGAGGTGTGACGCTTATGACGATGGTGACGATGATGATGGTACGCTTGATTGTGTCCCAGTCCGTCCCTGTAAAACCCTTCGTCATCACGTGAGTCACCGCCCGGCGCGGGAGGTTTTGGTGCGTTATTTTACGTGCTGCGGGTGTTGTTGTTATTGTTGTTACTATTTGCCACCCGCCGCCGGGGACCGCCTCTCCTTCTTTCCTGCCTGGGTGGGGGGCTAGGGGGCGTGAGAAGGTTTTGTTTACTCCCGAAAGCGCATGTAGCGGGCGACGTGCCAGTCGGTAAACATGGCGCTCTCGCGGTAGAGGTGAGTGTTGACATACTGCCGTAAGCAAGACGAGGCTGGTGGTGGCGCTGGCGTCACCGGAACCGGAATCGAGGATGTCGCACTCGCGATTCATTCATTCATCTTCGCTTTGCTGCACTTTGTTGCACGCTACCGGCCGGGATGTGGTTCGTTATCAGAAGAGGGAGGCGGGGGGGGGGGGAGGTTTCAACTTCCGACCAGAGTATCAGATACGTACACCGCGTACGTCCGACCAATGTGTGAACAGCAAATATATGCACATGTCTACGGTCGCGAACGCTTCTTCCCCCTGGTGGAGGATTCCGGACCTGGGGAGGATAATCTCTGTTTGCTCTGCTGCTATCGTAATTTTGAACCGGCCTAGCGTGGTGGCAAATTCTGCATACGTACCGTGTGTACGAGTCGCAGACTCAACCGCAAACAGGCCTTCCGGACCTTGCCTTACATTCCTTCCCACCTGCAAGAAGTGACGAACTTTGTGACGTCAGTAGACAATAGGCAAACTGTGTTGCCAAATGGATAAATGACCGCGCAGAGCTCTTTTGGGGACGTCTGGAGTGTGGGATTACCCTCCTTTCCCCGGACAACTTGTAAGTTGGTAAACGCCTTCGTTTACGGATCGTTTGTGCTCCATCCTGGACGTACGACGCGGAATCATACACCTCCAACGCGGTGACTCGATCGTTCACTCCATTTATAAAGCCTGTACCTACGCGATCAGGCAGGCAAAGACGAAGAGACATGGTGTGTTGGTGAGTGAAAAAAACTCACGCAAAAAAAAGGAAACAAACCCCCCATAACGTCAGAAAAGCTACAACCCGCCCCGAACCATGCTGTATCATGAGCTAAAAATACCGGCCACGGAGAATTAAAAATAAATACATTGATTTATTTTCGGACGCGAAATATCATCATCATCCGCACCGTTGGAATATGTGAGGCAGGTGAACACGGGATACGTCCGCCCTCGCGCACCCTCACCTTATGCAAACGGGGCGGCGGAACGGTTCCGTTTTGTTGACCAGCAAGAAAAAAGCAGCTCGTGACAGGCCGTCACCAAAGTCGTGAGATCTTGCTCTCCCTCTCCCTTCACGCAGCAGTGAATTTGACAAATGGTCTTGACAACATCCACAAAAAAAAAAACAAAAACCGTTGGGGTGGGTGGATTGACCAAAGGGAGCACGGTGTACGGTGTTGCTTTTCTTGTCCTCCTGTTCCAGCAGGATACCTCTCGGACATCGATGACTTGATTCAATTTCAGGTCGATATTTGTTTCTCCGTTTGGCGCACAAGTGACCGCTCCTTGGAGATGATTTTCTCGATGGAACACAAAGCCCCAGGCGCTAACTAATGTGCACGCTAACGGGTGCAGCAATAGAGAATTAGAATGGCGGTCTTCTTTGATGTCGCACTCAGCCCGACTGTCATCTTGCAAAGGTTTAGAGTTTGGGTGTGTTCCCCCTAAAAAGTTGCAAATAGATGTTCGATTGATCGTCTAGAGCAGCTATCACCGAAGGTGTGCATACAAGAGGGTCTGCTAACGTGCTAAATGCGCTGTGTCTACTTAGCGCCGTGCAAGGACGGCTTTCGGTTACACTTTGTTGCGGCGAGCGTTTGCAGCATGCGCGGCAGTCTTAAATCGGTCGACAAACTAAAATTGTGAAGTGATATTTCTACTGGTCGGTTTCCTTTTTTGATGCCATTTGCTGCGGGAACGGAACCTGCCCTACCTTTATGAATGGAGTTGGGACAGAGTTCATTTAAAAAACAACAACCGTCTGACAAGTGCGGAAGGTGCTTCTTTGTTGATTCAAGTTATACAGTTTTTTTCACCCTCTTCCTGCAGGCTGTTTATTGAGTGTCCGAAATCTTGTGCACAGAAATAGTTTAGACGTTGCTTTTTTCCCCCTAATGTCTTCGTTTACTCTTATCTGTTTCTTCCTTTCTTTCTTTCTTCCTCACAGCTGGATATCGGGAACCGTGCACAAATGAGGGCGAGGAGGTTAGCATCAGCATGCCCTGCTTCAAGTGTATCTGCAAGGTAAGTCGGGAACGGAGCCGGGAAACTCCCGTCCCACGGTGTTGATTTAAGCATTTCTCGAAGGGATTCGTTTCGGGCTGCAACGAGGACCGTTCTCGGTAATTGCCAAAGTCAAGTGGAAAATCTTCCGGCCGTCCGGCTGTCCCACGCTGTGTTTTTTTTTATTAGCTTAAGGACGGCAACAAACGGTGCAACACAGGTAGAAAGGATTCGTCTCGGCGTGGTTGCCTCGGTTGGCTGACGCCAGCCCCGCGGGGACTTCGATTGACGTTCGGCGCCAGCGTCTTAATGACGGTGCCTCGCCTGTGGTCCTGCTCTCTGGAGGCTTTCTCGTTTTTTTTTTTTCATTTTTCCCATTTCATTGATAACGGACGTACGTTTGGTCCTTGCTGTGGAGGGATTCCTGCAGAACAGTCATCCCATTATTACCTGCCGGCAGACGGCATGGAGATGACCGATCCGAACCGAATCGTTCATCCCTCCGTGCGTGGAAGGCGGTAAAGTTCCTGTTGAGTTGTTGATTCTTCTCCTTCCTCACACGTCCCTTTCTTTCGCTCTGTGTGTTCGCTTCGTTCTCTGCCAACCCTAAACCAAACATGTTTACCGCTGCATCTGATCGAACCGCCACCGATCGAGCATCGGGCGCCAGCTACGTTTCGTTATTGTTTTCTATCGCGAAGCAGGCGAGACCCTCCACAGTGGCGTTCCCCCGGTAAGCTGCTGCGGCCTCACGCTCCCTCCGTCTCTCTCTCTCTCTCTCTCTCTCTCTCTCTCTCTCTCTCTCTTGGGGACTGGGGCGTCGGCGCTTCTTATTGACAAATGCAAACGCAAAGACAAACTCGGCGTGGCAGGGCAAAGGGAGACACCACACGGCAAACATGGGCCACGCACGACGCAGCCAAACGACAACTGCACACCTACCGGTCGGGTAGTGTTAACTTTTTCCTTTTGCCACTTGTGTCGAACAAATAACCTAAATGAAAAGCTAACATTACCAACGCGCTGGGCGGTAGCACTTGCACCGTGGGTCCCTTCCATTGCCGGCAACACACGTTGTCGATTGTTTGGCAAAACGCGCCTTGCCTTGTACCTGCCTGCAGGTTGCACCCATTCGCCGGTGAGATGTAGCTGCTTGTTGGACTGGGGAAAAACAAGGATACACAGAAGAACCTTACTGGTAGCTAGACATTCCAAACGTATGATGATCATACGCTGACAAAGCACAGTGTTGTACTTTCTAGTGAATGAGTTTCATGGAGTTAAAAGCTCTGGTCATCTGATCTGACTTGACCATTCGTCAGAAAATAACACCAACAATATTGTGGGTAATGCTAGAAACAGATTTCACTATTTTTTTTAAATAGAAGAATACTACGTTTTCAAACGAAAGAACTGCTATAGATTGACAGCTTGTTAGGATCTCAAAAAATCAAAGACTAGTTCAGACTACGAAAAACCTCCCATACATTTCATGTACTTCAAGTTAATCCGTTTTACAGTTGTTTTTGAATTGTTATAGATATAGAGATGCTTTCCTTCTATCATTATTAACATCAATACCCGTTTGACAAGCGTTGATGTTGTAGGATTTGTTTTCTGACACCGATATCGATCAAGGTCTAATGCGCTATTGATCATAAGGCACAATAATCTCAAGAACAAGACCAATTCTAATAAGACTTGAGCTTTCTGTGACTTCTAGTACCTACCACAAGAGTCTAGATACACTTGATGTGCATGAAGAATTGTTGAAATATGGGTTCTACCTGTTTAAGGCTGTTAAGGCTGTACAATTGAAGAACACTCATATTCGTTCGTATTGTACTTCAATCTTGGATCAGAGTTTCCATTTGATTTCATGCTCAGTTTCTTGAACAAGTGATGAGATGTCGTCGTAACTATGGAACAGTTGGTATATGCTTCAGTTGGACTTTTTGTAGATCTCAGAAAATGTTTAAAATCCCCAAGTTGTTAATAAAATTCATTAACGACTTCTAGGAATCTACTCCATTGTACTATTTCTACTTGCAAGATTATCTCATATCCACATTTGGTACTGCGTCTCTAAACCAATTCTGTCTCTTGATTAAGCAGATAACTTTTGGAACGGAGCTCTTTTTGCCCTTCCAACGAACAGTGAATCTACGGAACCAACTCACACAGAGGAGATACTCCATTGCCAATACGCTTGTGGCATTCGATGCGATAACCGATTCTCGTCCAGGCTGTCACCTTCCCAGGCGAGCAGCTCCACTGGACATGAACATTCCATTCCACCATGAACCTTCGCCATGTATCGGGGAGATTCTTGAAAGGAAATCAAGCAGAAAAGATCCGCTTCTTTTCCCACACCTTCCCTGAGCTACTTCCTTCGCAGCCGACTCGCCCCAATCACTTGGTTACGATCGCCGGATCGTGTGCCCGTTCGGTAGCACTCCGCTTCTCTCCTTTTCTCTCTCTCTCTCTTGATACTGCGGAGCACAAGAATGCCTGAATCGTGGGGGTATAGCATGCCTTGGCATCAGCTGGTCGGGCGGCAAAGACGACCCCGAAAAGAAAAGTGTGTGCAAACGTCCACGGGAGCTGGTTAGCTCATGCGACTAACGAGCCGGAGGTGTTCCGCCAGCTGTTTCACAGCGAGAGTGCGCGAGTTAGCAGAGAGCGTGGGTGAGTTTGGAAGGGTAGGACCGGTAGAAGAGGTTCTGTCCACGCATCCCCAATCCCCCGGCGGGAGGCGGGTCGGGAGGGAATTAAAATCTTTGCATACATTAAACACAATATTAGTATTCATCGGATGGAATGTTCCGCGTGCGTGCCACGATCTCGCCCCGTTCGCGTCTCGTTCCGTTCCGGCGATAGTTTTGCACCGCATCCTGTCCCTCTTCTGCTGCCCGTTAGCTTCACCGACAGCACACATGCTTCTCATATCGGGCCGGCACTGGCAGCCGTAGCAAACCGTTGCCCCGGGGCCGGATTTTTTTTTTGCGAAGGAGCCGAATTGTTTTGGGCCAGCTAGTCCGGGCACGCCAACCTGCTGTTACACCTCTCGTGGTTTAGTAGATGGGGACTCGGTGTGTGTGAGTGTTTTTTAGCCTTTCTCGATTGCTCCAAAGGGTACGCCCTGGCCCTGGGCAAGAAGAATTAAGCCGTCGTGCGCGTTGCGGTGGTAGAGTATTTTTGAGAAAACAAACGAAGACCGTAGAGAAAGAGATGTTTCTTCGAGGGTGGATCGGTTCAGGATCAGCCCGGTTGCCGTTTCGTATGCTAGCGAACAGTTGACTAGTGTCAAGGGGATAGATGATTATACACAAACGAGGGAAGAAAAGACATCCGCAAGATCCGCAAGATCCGCACCTGCGAGACCTGTGTCCCCAGCCGCTCCGTTCAGTCTCATGTGTGCGAGATGGCTGCTCTTGAAACCCGCGAGCCGGCACAGGTGTTTCGAGACTTCTTTTTTATTCACTCCCCCCCCCCCTCCCGATTCCTCTTCCACCCCCTCCCCTTAAAGCGAATCGCGCCGGCACGCGGATGATGATGATCGGTTTTCGGATAGGTTTTATTTATTTATTTATGTTTATTCGGGCCTCGGAATTGTTTCGAATCACGGCTGGGGCACCCCGGCAAATTTCCATCTCCGCTACCGTGTGCGTGTGTGTGCGCGGTGGCAACGCATGGAAATGTCATGCTAGCGCGGTCCGCGTGGAGCTGAATTCTTCTGGAAGGAGGCAGGCCGGTAGACTAAACGAGCCGAGCGGGTGTGCGCGCGCGCGCGTGAAGTGATCCTATAAAGCCGATAAGAGGTTTACGATCCCGGTGAACCCTAGATCTTGCGACCAGAGTCGCATCTTGGGTGATTATCATACGCGCTGGGCAGAGATACGCAAAACTGCTTGCCTGCTAATCGAATAATCCGCAAATTGGGTACTCGGAGCCTTCGTTGGGATCTCATTGGTGGGGGTGGGGGATGGATGATAATGCAATGCTTCGAAGCGATTGGAATAACGATAAAGATCAGTCATCGATCGGGGGGAGCAGAAGGAAGGTTGGTGAGGGTTGTTGTCTGTCCCGCTGTCTACCTCATCATCTCTGCACGCGTGGAATGCGAAATAACAGGACGGTGTAGAGCGTTGGATGTCCAAGGGGGTAAAACAAGGAGGGGGGGGGGATGTCTAAGGGGGTGGGGGGTTAAAACAACACGATAAGCAGGGGACGGAATCTGCACGAACAACAGGTGCAGACTCGGAATAAAAGACTGGCCCCGCCGCCCCGGGAGAGTGTCGAGCGCGCGCCGCGCGGTGAAGAGAAAGGTTTACGGCCCATGCTGTGTCCCCTTTCGGTGGACTAAGGGATGGAAGAAAGGGGGAGGGTAGTGAGGGTCACAGAGGAACGTTAAGGAGCGAGCGAGATGCAAACGGCGGTGTTCCGCGCGTTGGCCACGTGCGCGAAGAGATTTGCCCCGATGTGCTAAGGTTGCCCCTTTGCCGAACAACGTTGCACATAGTGCAAAGAAAAACCGGTCCACAACACCCTCCCAAGCCAAGGGTGGGAAACGAGAGGGGGTAGAGTGAGAGTAGGAGGGGGGGGGGTGAAGCAGAAAGGTAGAAGAAGCAAAAAGAGAAACACACATAAAAATATGGCCGAGTGTTATTATACAATGAACAAGGTCGATAAAGGCCGTTCGCGCGCGCGCACTCCATGCTCCATTCCATTTCGGTTTGGGTCGTCGTCGTCGTCGTCGTCATCGTCGTGGTAGTAGTGCTCGTTGTTGTTGTTGTGGTGCGCCGTTTTTTTTCGTTTCCCTCGCAGGGAGAAAACAACCAACCCTCCTCAACCGGGGTGTTGAGGTGCCCATGCGAAAGGCATGCAACATTTCCTGCCCCCCGTCTGCAGCAGATGGGGGCCCTCTCATCTCGCTTTCATCTCTCGCCACACCGAGCCACAGGTCGTATGTCAGGGTGGACCGAATTAGTAGACGCATCGCGTCTTGGACGGTGCTTCGGATTAAGACTTTGCTCCAGTCGTTGCACTAGATGCATTTTCGAGGTACGAGCCTTATTGAAGCAGTTGATAAAGATGTTGTTGTTTCTTGAAGATTTTTGCTGCATCGATCCCACCACCATTGGCAGGTTTATTTGGTTATAATTTATTTAAAGTGTCTTTTTCTACCTGGGGAGTGCAATTTCGTATACACCAACAAGCGTCCTCTGTATCCGTGCCATTACCACGGATTAACTTCTTAACCGTTCGAGTTCTGCTTCTGATCCCGAACAGCGCGATGCGATCATGTTCACCTCAAAGCCATTTGATCATTTGATGTGTGTGTGTGTGTGGTTCGAGAATGTGGGTCATCGAATTTTCGGGTTTCCCTTCGGGGCTGGTGTGGTTTTGTTTTGAATGTTTCTGTTTGACGGGTGGCTTCCATTTTTTTTTTTCATACCGCAGCTTTTATCGCTCTGTTCCTTACTCTCTTGGGTTTTTGCTTAATTCTTCCTCCCATTAACTTGAAGGCTGTGGCCGCCAGTTACAGCAACTTGTTGCCGTACTGATAAGTATGGGAGCAGCATTCCATGTTCATTTCCACCAGTGCTTCATCTTAAATGTGTCTCGTTAAATCTCGACCATTGTGTCGACGGTTGTCGCAGGATTGCTGTGAGTTCCCTTTTTTTTTAATGGAGCGTACATGAACATAAACTTACTGCAAACATATTTGCAAAGGTTTTTTTCTGTCCGGTCGGCGCCCTTGACTATTGCAAAAAAAGAAAACACCCCTCCAAAGCCCACAGTTCGCTCACTCGCAAACAGTCACAGGAATTTAGACACAATAAAATTCGAATGGTGAACAATTGTTATTCATATCCATTTATTACTCTCCTTTCTCTCTGCGTAAATTGGACAGTTGCTCCACATTTTGAGTGGCCGGCCCCAGGCAAAGGGAACCCTGCCATATTCGATTACATTTTCACACAAGTACACACACACACACACACACACACTGCAGCAAGCGCGGGCTCAAAATGTCGCGAGACGTGCGGGGCCGCCAATGCTAGTCGAGGTGGGGCGCACATGTATGCATACGTGCAATGTGTACACCCGGCCCGGCACTTTGGGGACGGCCCTGAGCCCAAGCAGGCGGCCGCCTCGACGTAACGATTAATGATTGACGTTGATGAATATTGTATGAAAATAAATAAATTTCGTAGAAAGTCATTTGCATATCATGATTTCCAGCACCGGCCAGCCGCGACGAGTTATTCCCTGGGGCCGACGGTTCACCGGACGGCTGGAAAGGGAACGGTAAAGCAGCATAAATACGACGCACATATGCTCGAGCCTCATATGAATAGATGCAAGATTGGAGAAGGGGGTAAGGGAGGGGGAGGGGGAGAGGGATGTCAAGGGGTATGAGGAAAGGGGGAACGGTTACTGATGTGTAGCCCACAGATGATGGAGCATCGAGTCTATAGTCAAGCGTTTTTTTTTTTCTCTCTCGCTTTAAAGATCCGGTCTTGTCTGCCCGACACTGGCCTTGTCGTTAGACAAGGAGGGGACAACGAAAGAGGAGGCTAGAGAGGGAGAGAGAGAGAAACATAGGCAAGTAGATAGACGGGTCGAGATACCTACTACAGCTGATTGGCAGACTACGATGGATGCGAGCAGCCTGCAGCAGAAGATGCAGATTATTTTTAGCAGCATGAAGAAACTTTCATTTTCCCCTTCTTCCGGACTGCTTCCGGAACCAGCGCGTTCTGATTCAGCCTATCAGTGGATCGACTTTTGATTGCTCCCATCCCATTGCAAAGAACGGTTCGGAGAAAATTAATCTTACTATGTGAAATTCCTTCTCTCAGAAACCCTTTCAACATCAAACCCTTTGTCAGTTCTCTCGTGACACGCCGTGACGCACCCACAACTCCTAGTGGCGCACCACAATCCGAACCCATTATTAGTAAATGGCGACAGGTTCGCACACCTTTCGGTCGCGAAATGCCAGCCACCGGTGGTTTATAAAATTACGAGACACTTTAGTGCGCCCATCATTGGCACCTGCCCGGACCGACCCGGAGACTGGCGGTTGTTGTGGAGCGACGGTGGCTTTCGCTTGCCATCGCTTTTCATCGTAATTAAATTGTCCGCGAGAGAAATGGCGAACCGGTGGCTTAACCTGACATTTAGTCTCCGTTGCCTGTCCCTTGCGCTGCCCAGCAGTTCGATTGCGAGGTGTGCTGCTGCCGCTCTCCCACTCACCCGGGTGGAATATGAGCCGCTTTGAGGAGGGTTGCGAGGTAAGGGTGTGTGTGTGTGTGCTCCGAGCCGGAAAAGAATGCTGCATCGACGTCAGGCTAGACGTCTGGTGTGGCGCGACTCTTGAAACGCCCGCATACGCCCGACCGACACGGATTTGTGTCGAGCGGCATTGAGTGGATGGGTGAAGTTGCAGTCGGTGCAGCATGCAGATACGGTTGCATTCGGTTCAGCGCTGACGGAAGCGGCATTGGCGTCACGTTTTAGCGCTGGTGCTGGGCAGGTGTTGGAAATGCAGGGCCGTGTGGAAGCTCTATTTGCTGCTGGAAATTGGAAATGGAAGATGTTTATTTATTTAAATTAAAAGCTGCCAAAAAAAAAGGTTAACAAAATGTTAAACCAAATAAACAAATTGGAATGTAATATTCAAGATGACTAGAAAAACAATTTTAACGTAACATTTAACAGGATAAAGAATTTTCCTTAAGCATCCTTCCATATTTATTTCCCTCCCGTGGAGACGCATGGTACATTTCACGAAACAGAACAAAGTAAAACATCACTTCCCTAGGCTCTGCCACATCCCCTTTAACCTACAAATCAAGCATAAATTTGTCAAGCATTTCCTCCAATATCCGAACCACAGCTCCACTGTATCGGAAAGCTCCGTTCGAGGCTATTTCTATTGACTGCATTTAAAACTGAATTCCTCCAGAAATTGGTTCACAAGAAGAAGGACATTGTGTGCTGCTGGCCACTGGTACCGGAAGTGTACGGTTCGGTGTGCGCTCGGACCAGCACTAAATCATGCACCCCGTTTTCTGGGTCAATGCTCAGCCGGGTGCATCGGATCGAAACGGACGGGCGCTGTTGCGCACCCGTTTGGCCTCGAAACGGCGGTTGATACGTTGATGCACAGCTTCGAGTTTGGAAAGCCTTCCTGGGTGCGTTTCCCCCTTTTCCATTGCCAAAGGCGTGCGAGACCCGAATGGACAAAATGGCAGACCCCCGTTCCTTGGGGTGGCGCATTTCCGGGCAAAATTTAAATCCATTTTACAGCACATAAATAACCCCCGTTGTCGTCCGCGTTTGGGGCAACCATTTCGCCGAAAGCACTTTCGGTCGATGGTGCAGAAGGGGAGGGGGGGGAGGGGCTTTTCTCAGCAACAGAACACTAAGCATTAGTGAGCTGGGAAGTTTATTGAAGCTCTGTCGGTCGGAGAGCTTCCTAGTAGTGTGGAAAACCGGAAAACGGTTGGATAAAACTGTTTTTTTTTTTTTATCTCGGAAAATTTTGGCCTAAGTGTTCCTGGCTTCCCAGAAGAATTGAAAATAGAGCTTTCGGCGTTAAGCGAAGAAACAACTTTCCCACACACATGTCGGAGGTTGCAGTGTAGTTTTGTATCGTGGTTAAGTGTTTTGCCATCGAATATTTACGACAGCATTAAGTGTATTTATTGTAGATCGAATCACTTATCCCGTATTGCCCGTCGTGCAAATGTCCTTCTTAGAACGAGCAAAACGATTTCTAGCAAATCGATCCACCGAGCAGGCATGCCAACAAGGCTAAACTGGTAACAAAACGGTGAACAGTGGTTTTCTGAATTATTGCCGATTTTAATATGCCATTACCAGCCGACCGGCTGTAGCGATTAATATCGCTTTGCACAAGCCGGCGGCTGCATAGCAAAACGGACAAATGTCGCTTTTAATCAATTGAAACGTTCGACGCAGCGATGAATATTCCATCTTGTCCGTTGTTGTTCGTTGATGCGCTGCTTTTTTTTTGTTTTTTGCTTCGTCTATACCTCTCCGTCGTGCCCGTCTCTTGGCGTGCTGCAATAAAAGGGTACGATGCGGTACGTGGTTTGCAATGTTGCATTTGATTGCCCGCAGATGAGTTACGTGAGCGAGGTGTATAATTTGTTACTGCTTCTCAGCTGCCCTGATGCACCTTCTCGCTTCCCTCTGGTGGCGTGCGTTTCGGTAGTCAGTTTCGTGGAACGTGCGAGCAATTAACATATTTAATTCCAGCGATGTCAATCAAGCCTTGCCGACGGCCGATGCCTGGCGCATGTGTGTGGCTTTGATGGGTCGCTGCGTTGGCTGATTTGATTGCGGCGGAGTGCATGCAGAGTGCTACTATCGCTAATCGCTGCTTTACAGAAATTAGTTTGACAGGACATAAACAAGATGACCGCGGTGGAGGGTAGATTAGTAAACAAGGAACCAAGCAGGTTAGCAAACATGATTTATCTTTCGAGAAGCGATAAATTAATGTAATCGCAAAAAACCATACGTAATAAAGTGAGTTCCAGTTACGATAAATCACTAAGATGGTATCTTTCATTCAAAACTAAATAAAACAAAACAGAAAACAGAAAACAATAACGACGAAATATAAACAAGGTACAAGGTACAAACATGAACTGACAACAAATTACATTACAATTACAAACTTAAAGCTGCAACTAGTACTAGAGCTGCAATAATTGGTTGATTTTTTGGTCCAATTGTATTACCATTAATAAATTTAAATGATATGCATTTAATTCTATTTGAACCTTTCTAGCATCCCATACGAATGAGGATATATTAGGAAATGGGTTACAAAAATAGAAAAATATGTTTAATCACTAAACAATTCAAAGAAAATAAATCATCATAAACAAATTAAAATAATCAACAAATAGACATATAGAGCATTAAAAATATTTAAAAAAAAACCCAAAACGAAGAGACACTAACAAAACAGTGCGGCAGCAACATAATCAAGAAGCAAACCACTTAGCTTAAACGTTTTCGTTCCGAAACTGCTCGAACTGCAATAATTGCTCGAATTTTGGTTCAAATTCCTGCTACACTGTTTTTGCGAATAGCAAATAATTTGCATCCAACCCTATTTCAACCATTCCGGCCAGCCGCAACTCCATTCTGCTAATTACCTGTACACGCTATGCACCGGCACCAGCGCAACATCAGCGCCCGGGTGCTGCCGTGCCCTGGCTGTGTGCGGTGCATTACTAACACGTCCCCTCCAATTATGGGTTTCCCTTTTCGCACTGTGGCGTGGCATGGCGTGTGTGTTCAGTCTCACGGCTTGGCGCCACCCGCACAAAAGCTCTCCGGTAGGGGAGGGGAAAGGGAGGGGGGGGGGAAGGAGGAGAAGTTGCAAAAAATGGCCGTTCAACGAGCTACTTGTAGCTAACTTCTCCAGCTCGATTGTTTTATCACGGGCAAAGTAGAGCTGCGAGAGAGAGAGAGAGAGAGAGAGGGGGCAGAGTGGTTCCATTTTAACTGACTGATGTTGGATTGACGAGCGTGTTCCATTACCGGCGTGATAGCATTGGAATGATCAGTCTACCTGCCCCTCCTCCCCGCTGCCCCCTGTCACTAATCTCCTTCCCTAGTGTTTAGTTTTATTTTTGTCCCGTACCCGTGGTTGAGCCCTTCATTTTTTACTGCTGCTGCTGCTTTTCTGCTTCTATCCACAACCGAACCGAACTGTAATGAGATGGCAAAGATAGCGAACTCGCCGAGAGAGAGAGAAACGGGGGATGGCGGGGATAAGTACTTGCGCCCCTTCCCTTCTCTATGCTCCACTCCACCGATATATGATCTGCATCGGAATGACGCTAATGTACAGTTTCCGCGCGGCAAACGGCGACGACACGATTAGTTTCGCACGGTAGCCACCGCGTTAATCGCAAAACTTCGCGTCCGTTGCACGTCTGTGCGTGTGTGTGTGTGTGTGTGGGTGTGTTGGTGTGCAAAGGAAAGGTGGGAGAAGGGTTTCGCGCACCCCCCGCCCCCATCGCCGTCTGTCTGCTTCGCTCGTCACCCGGGTGACTATGGTGCCGGTAGTGACGACGAACTTGGCTCTTGCCGTGTCCCGTCCCGTCCGTTGACGACGACGATCAGCGTTGATAATATTATTAATGGGCGCCGATATCGATGCGTTCGATCGTGCGTTTCTAGGCGCAAGGGTGGCGTTGCAAAAAGGAGTAACAGGGACTGCATTACACATCTCCCACCCGATGCTGCCGGCGATAATGATAATGATGATGTTATTGATATGCCAAGTCTCCGGCGATCGTCATCCTTGCCGTGTGTTGGCTGATGATGATGATGATGATGATGATATACAAGTACGATTAAGCGCAGCTTAAAGTGGCGGCTTAATAGGTACACTCCTCTTTATCAACCTCTCCCCTCCCCACCGCCTTCCACCCCTTTTCAGCTGGCGCTTTGGCGTTCGCCGCCATGGCGTCCCACCCGCCGGTGGACGGATCCGGAGCGGATTAGGTTGCGAAACGAACCGAACCGGGACCCATTTCGATTCACAACACTTTAACTTCAAACACAGGGTTCATAAAGGCAGCCTGTTGTTTGTAATTAAAATCGTTCGTAATTGCTGCTACCGGTAACTAATCATAAGCGGCGAAAAGGGGAATACTGCGGCGCAGGGGGAGAAGAAATGAAAGGAACGTTGTAATATAAATTACTAAATACACGGGACGATCGGTGGGGGCGGGTGGAGGAGAGAGGGGGAGGAGTGTTTTGATTCACATAAATTTTGCAATTACAGAAAATTAAACACACTCCCGATCGCCATCGCAACCGATGGACCGACCGGTGATCGATAGCGGAATCGGTTGGGCGATTAGAGCGCGGCTGCAGGACCCTTTTCAGAAAGCGAATGTTTTGCATCAACAAACGCGCGTTGATGGATTTATGGAGCGGTTTAGTTTTGCGCTTCTGTTTTTACTTACATTTAATTCACAGTGCAAAACACTGCCTCGGCTACCGGGCTACCGTCGGTGCCGCGCCTGTGTTACACGTGCCCGGCCGAGGGCGTTATCTGCACTGGGTGGGGGGGGGGGTTGCTTTTCAACGCTGGTCAAGCTTTTTTGCCCCTAAGATTGTACATGCACCATCGGTTCATCTCCAGCGTCCGGAACACCAGCCCGAAAAGACGCCCGATAACGACGGCCGACCACCAGCCGTCTCGAGCCTTTGCGAAAAGGGCAGCAAAAATGGCGCCAGCCGTTGCAAAGGGACACATTTAGCTCCCCGTCTGACTTGCAAAGGAAAAGAATAAAACTCCTCCCCCCCCCCCGAAGCGACGGGTCAAGTGTAACTGCTTAACCGGCTCGGGCTGGATGCTTATCAGTGCAAAAGGAAGGGTTCTCGGGGAGGAGTGGACTTCCGATGGTCAGATTTGCGTTGGTTGGAGCTGTGTGCTGTTTGTCACGTTTGGATAAGTGTTTTTGCTGTGCGCTGCAAACTGCAGCGTTGCGGTTCATTATCACCAGCACAAAAGGCCAAGAGCGGAAAGAAATAAAAAAACCTTGAACATGCTACTTTATGCTGCGTGCAGTTTTGTACGGTTTCGATTTATATCTACGCATTTTAATGATTTCCACTGTAATCGTGGGAGCGATAGGGCCTCAACCAATAAAAGGATTGTGATTTGAACAGAGAAATTGCACGTGCTAGGAATGGACAAGAGAGACTGAAATAAAAATCCTCCTTCAAACCCGAAAAACGATCTTTGCCACTCGACCGTTCCACACGATAAAAAAGACCAAATTCTTGTGCTCCTCAGCGGCTCAGTGAAGATGAAATAATAGAAAACCCCTCGCTGGAACGACACTGACACACGAAAGGGCAAATATTCTAATGCCAAACAATAATGGCGAATGGCGAACGAGCGTTATGTGGAGTGGTGTACAAATGTTCCTGCCGCCCGTGCGGAATGGCAAGGGAGCGGTCCAGCGTCTGCTCGGGCCGAAAAGTGTTTCGCAATTACGGATGCGACAATGCGTGCAGAATGACAATGCGTGCGGGCGTGTGTGGGAGAAGTTGGAACGTTTTATTATCCCCTCCCGAAACGACAAGCCTTTTGACTATTGCCGCTTACCGCCCTGGATGGTGGATCAGATGGACACAGTGAAGGGCAAATGTTTGCAGCGCGAGATTATGCTTGACCAATGACTTTTTTTCCAAAACAAGAAATTTCATAAACTTTTCACAGTTGTGAATTCTTTTCGCTCGTTTTGGTTTTTTTTGGTGACTTAGTAAAAAAAAAAATAATAATTTGAAAAATAATCAAACATTCCTGAAGGGTTTAAAGAGTCGAGAATACAACTGTTTTTACTCCGGTGCAAATCCGTACCCCTACCGATAATGCTCACTGACCAGGAAGGCAGTAAAATAATCATAAAGCAACCGAGTTCAATCAAATTATTCACAGTTAAAGTCACTGGTGTGGAAATCAGTCCCGGTCGTAACCGAAAAGTGTCCGCCTGAAACGAGTTTGTTTTGCGTACGGCCTGTCCGCATCCGGTAGCTGTAAAAAGTTTATTCAATTTCATGATGTAAATGAGTTCAAAAACTTTTTTTACGATACTCCGAAATCGATAACGATTTCGGTGAGGAGCAGCAAACTGGAATTACGTTTAAAATTCAGTGTGCATTTGATCGGAAACAACGGTACAGAAGAGTACAGCACATGGAACATGGTATTATTAAATGTAACACATAAAGTCGCTAGTAATCCCTTTCCGTGTATGGCACAGACACGTTTTTCCCGTACACGAAAAACTGTAAGAAGACGCCGGGGAATGATTTACGGACTTGTAATCATGACCACGTTCCAATTGATTGTACTGCAACGCTGCCCGGCGGCGTGCTGCAATCCAACCGGAAGCTTCTTCCCTGCCTGTCACGTGCAGGAAGAAAAACGGTACTTCAAAGTGCTCGGTTACTAGGCTACCCTCCGGCAAGGAAACGGTGCCAGTTGTACAAGCTAGTGCATCTCCTGGACAAGCTAAAGCGAACGAAGAAAGAAAATGCACCCCTTCGTTCGAGTGCTCTGTGCAGGAATTCTCCACGTCCAGGAGTTGCCAGGGCAGGAGTCCAACTTTTCCATGATACAGTCGAGTGAGTCACCGGATGCGGTGGGTAGTAATGTTGTGGAGGGGTTTCGGAGAGGGACGCAATGTCCTGGTGGATGCTTTTATTACTGCAAGCTGTCGCCAGCAATAAAAGAGTTTGCAAGTTCCACTGTATGCTTTCGCCAGAATTTTCGTGAACTGCAAGGCGGTATAAGCACAATTGTGAATGCATATCATTAAACAATATGACAGCAGATTTTCATTTTCCCATTTTCCATTCCTTTTATTTCCCATTTCCAGAATGGTTTCGTGGAGTGCGAACAGGAAAGCTGCCCAGCGGTGGACGATTGCTACTTCTACAAAAAGAAAGGTCCGGACGAATGCTGCGACAAGTGTATCGGTAAGTGTATCGGCCAGAGCGGCCACCAAGAAGAACGCCACATTTGCTGACAGAAATGTCTGATTCTCTCCCTCCCGCCGATACAGGATGTTTGTACGAGGGCCGGCACATCGACAGCGGCACCGAGTGGACCGATCCGGACGATCCCTGCATGCACTACAAATGCGTTTCCGGTGTGGTAACGCGCTCGGAGATGAAATGCTACGCGCCGTGCTCGGATCCGAGCCCGCCGCGCAAGGGCCAGTGCTGTCCGACCTGTTTGGGTGAGTTGCGAAATATTCCCACCTTTGCTCTGTAGCCGTGGTGCTCCAAGGTCAGGAACGGCCGCTCGTGATCCTGCTGGGTGGTCCAGTGCGTGCTCATTATCACGTCTCAGCCTCAAAATGCACCGGAAAGACCGGGATGAGCGCGTCTTCATAATCTCCGTATTAGCTCCGTTTGAATTCGGTAATGATCTTGCCGATGGGGAGGGCAGCAGATGTCCCGCTGCGGTGGAGCGAGAATGGATAGTAAGCAGAGGCAAGCGCCACCGGTGCGGGAATGTGTTCTTGTTCCATGTTGTTGAGCGCCGTTCGCCCGATGATGACACACGGTCCGAGCAGGAATTTTGGGAAAGAGGGGCGTAAGAAACTAGATAAACCGTAAAAGCATCACTAAAACCCAAAAATTTAGGAATGGAATTTGTTCTTTTATCAAGAACATAGTAGAAACACCTGGAGAGGAGGCTACGTCCCTTCTGCTCAATTTCTTCTGGAATGGAATGTTTCCACTGGAATGGAAGGGTTGGAACAACTTCCAAATCGGGATTCTGGGTCCCGAGTCACGAGTCGATGATTTATGAACCAATCTTCCGCTAATCAGCTGCTCCCTCTGCCCTGTTTGTCTGATTCGTCCCGGCCGGTGGTACTCCGACGGGAAGAAGTGAAGCTCCCTTGCTCCCGTACTCGATGATTGATGTCCGGCAAGATTGGTCCACCTTTCCGAGCTATTGGGATGGCATTTAGAGGGACTCCTCTTTCTCCCGTGCCAGCGGGAACACTGTTTGCCTGCTTTCGATTTTATGACCCCGCTTTGCCCCTTGGTCGGTGGAAAGTATTTCCCGGGGTCGAAGAAGATTTATGAAGCGCCGGCACACAATCTACTCACGGCCGTTGGCGAAGGGAGACGGAAAAGGGGGAGGAGCGGTCGAGAAATTAGCAAACAAACGTGCGGGAGAACGCCGGTGCTGATGGTGATGAGTGTTGCCAGTTGCCCCTCCGCCGCTGGCTAAGGGTCACCGCGCTCGCTAAGCGCGCACACTTCCGCACCCGTACGGTTGCGCCGCAGCAAAAAGAAGGTGAAACGGTATCGCATTAGCCTAGCGAATGGTTCGCCGCCTTACCGTGTTTGTGTTTTATGTTGATAATTTTTTGATTTACCGCACGCTGGGTGGTCTTTCTCTCGCTCTCCCTGGCCGGTGGGGTGCACATCAGCGCCGCATTGTTTTCGAATGTCGGCTCTCATCGCGCCAGCGGGCACCGTGGCGGGCCGGGTGTTGCCCTATCGCGCGAGGTGATGCCTTGGGCGGAACGGAAGAATCCGCCACCAGCGTGCGCGAGAACGCGATCGGCCGCATCGGCTGACGGCTGAAGGCCTTTGCTTTCTTCGCATTTTGTTGCCCTTTCGTTGGGAATCGAAGGCAGTGAGGAGGGGACTGTTGCTGTCTGCTGACAGCCGCTTGTGAAAGCACGTGTGGGCAGTGCAGCACGCACCTAATAGCTTGGCGATGGAGTGATTTGTCCGATGTGGAGTGCTCAAGAATTTGTTTGTATTCTCGTTCCGATTTGTAGCGATTTCCACAACACAACCATTCGCTAGACATTTTACAATGTTTTCTCAATCGAACACTGGCAAATGAATCAGACCACGTCAGGCGATAAATAATTGTCCCTGCACTCTACGCACCGATCGATGCAGATGCAATCTGCGGGCCTTCTTCTTCGCTAGACGAAGAATAAATTGTGAACTTTATCCCGCCTTACCAAGACGCAAGTCAGCGAGGTGTGAGGGACCGAACCACACCACGTCAGTGATCAATGCATAGTGGGCTCTTGTTGGGATCAAACTTCAAAAGTAATCTTCTTGTTTCATTAAATTTATTTATTTATTATTTATATTAAAAAAGAAGAATATTTAGTCTTTAGTGAGTTTGACATAATCAAAATCAAGATAGCATTAATGGAATAATTTGTAAATCCTATAAAAGATCTTTTAACATACTTCAAAAACTCATCAACTTTGGTTAAATTTAACTAGCTGTTTTATGTTTAAAAAGTGAAAAGTGAACATCTGTTGCTGTAAAGTGTAATCGTGGAACATTGACAACTAGCCAAATTCAATTACCGTAAAAGTAAATGATCGTCTTCTGATTATTGTGTAAAATTAACTGTAGGAAGTTTTATCACGATTTTTACATCTTTTTCCTACAGTTGTTATTTAAACTTTAGAAGTTTCTTCAGGAAAACATAACTGGTATGAAAGTTCCTAGAAGTTTTTAAAAATAACAATTTTAAGGAAAATAAAATAACGACAACATTAAAAGATACTTCCATATCTTTGTTCTACAGTGTGCCCATTGTGCAATGAACGATAAGATCGAAATGCAAAACCCTTCCGTTGAGTTTGTGCGTGTGTGTGTCGCAGTAATCCATATAATGCGGTAATTTATTGCTTCGTTGAAGAGTGCCCATTACACGACGGACTATAAATTAAAATAATAATAAAAAAACCTCACCAGCACCAACGTTCTATTGCATCGCGAAGTTTGTGGAGGGAAGCCCTTGAACGGGACAGCTCCCCATGCGCGCCGTCGTAGATAATTATTCCCGCGCTCGCACTTGTTCGAAGAAGTAATTATCCACACTTACTATGCTAAACAGTATCGGACGGTGGGGCCTATAAGCGGACGGTGTGTTGCGTGTAGAATATGTTTTATTTGATCGCGCGAGTAGCAGAGAGGTGAGCAAGCGATCGATTTGTGATAAATTAAATCAACACCTTGCCTTCGCGCCCCATGGAGTCTTGGGTGGGGTAGAAGGTAAAGAGGTATTTCCCCTCAAAGCTGTCGCTAGAGATCGTTGGCTGATGATATCTGACACCAAAGACGGTACAGTTTCAGTGTAACAAGGACGTCCCAGCATAGCGAAAGGATGCGCTGATTGATTTAAAGATCTGCACTGACTCTTGTTTAGCATGGGTTCGGGGGAGGCTGTCCCCTGTCCACAAGTTCTAAACACACGCGCCTTCCGCCTTTTGTGCGACTTGTAAATTTTATCGCAATCACCAATTGGACCCGGAGCAGGCTTCATCGAGCACTCGGGGCCTCTCAAACTCGTTCGCGTTCCGTCCGTGACCATCAAAACCATTAACGAACGCGCTCCGTTTCCTCGCTTCGACCGAGCCGCACATACCCGTGCAGTGGGATGTATTAGGTCGGGGTGCGAGTAATAAGATGGTAAAATTTACGATAGCGCTCCGCTGTGCCTTTGAGATCGCGCTATAAAACTGTCGTATTTACATAAGAAATATCTTTCTGCGATAAAATATTTCCTATCGCGAACGGGAGGCAGTGCGGGGCCGGCACAACCTCCGGGTTCGCTTGGATTCGCTTCGCCTCGCTGGACTCTTTAGCTCTTTTTTGTTTTACTTTCCTTTATTTCACAATGGTAGCAGCTCTCTTTGGACAGTTGTTCACACTTTCATCCGGTCGAGTCACACCCGGTGGCCTATGCGTGACGATCCTGAACCGTTCTTCAAGATTGGATGGGTTCTGTTTACTCTGCAACAAACCCATCTTTATCGATGGATCTCGTGATGGAGTGTAAACGGTACGTCAGCAATGCGGACTGTTGCGGTGTATGCGGCTGTCAGATGATTATGCTCCAAAGTCCCGTGAGTTGTAAGCTGTCATCACTATCAGGAAATAGAGGAGCACGCAGTTCACACAGTCACACCTATCGCACCAATACGTTTCGAATGCCACTAGCGCGTGACAGAATAATTTGTAAATAATGAAAAAACTGAAGTATAAACGCTAAGTGAAGTAACACTCGTCGTGCAAACTTCAAGATTCCTACCTTGGTAGTGGTCGAACAATGGTAAGTTTTTGTCTATTGATCATGTTGCTGTAAAGACTCAAAATTGGGAACCTTGAGACGAGAATGCCTGATGGTTGGAAGTCAAAGGAAGTGAGTGGGTTAACAATTTCTGACCCTGCGAAATGTCACGCTGCACAGGCATTTCGCATGTACACACGACCTCACGGCATCAGCAAAACACCTCCCCATGAAGTCCTCGTGCTTCCAATTTGTCAACGGTTTTGTCTAGTAACAAGAGAAAGAGAGAGAGAGAGAGGCATCCGGGCCGGGAGACGACAAGGAGCAAAAGGTTACAACAGCAACAAAAAACACGCCTATGAGAGGAGACATGCCCCGACCATGAAACTATTGGAGGCGCTTCAAACGCTCCAACGACTCTCGTGCCATGGCCTTCACCGATCGAAAGATCGAAATTGATTCATCAATTTCTTCAAGTCTGGAAACCCAGCCCGAAATTCAGCAGACTAAATTAAGATATGACTCCCGGGGAAGGGGTAGGACTGATGGTCTCCCCAATTAGTCATTTGACACACGGGTGCGGCCGGTTGGGAGCTCGCCCCTAGCAAGGCCATTCTGTCAACAATGCTCAGCGCTGCCGGCGAGACGATCGAGCCGAGACCTCCAAGAATCCAGGGTGTGTTCTATGCCCCTTGGCGGTTATCATTAATTTTCATTTGATTGTATCCCCGCCGTCCCGAGCGCCGTTCTGCTGGCGGCATCCCGCCACTCGGTATCTCAATTCCCAGTGTTTTCTTTAGCCTAGGCTTCCACTGCCCGGCCGCCGCCTCTTGGTCGACCTGGCTTTGTCAGAGCTGTCAGGCTAATTTGACTATGATTAGTGCCGGTGTGTTCTCGCTCTCATGGCTGAACATTCCAGGAACGCACGGCCTCCTGGTGGGAAGATGTCCGAACAGCTTGATGTCGGTGGTCTAAAGCTAAAACAAAGCGGATGCATGCTGCTGCACCGGCAGCAATGGGCAGAGAATTCGTAACATTCCCTTTCGGGGAATAGTCCGGATGGCCGTTCCTCCAGCGTTCCGTTGGGAATGGTTAGGCGCGTTCGCGCTACAAATCGTTCTCGACATTTTCCACTTCTCGGAATTGATTTTTATCGCCCGAGCGAGATCTTAATTATATGCTTAATCTATAATTAACAAGCACATTAATATACGATTCGGGCTTCCCGCCCTGCTCGCCTCACGATCCTAGGCAACCTTTTCAAGATTTCCATTCTCCCGTCTTCCCATTGTTGCACACGCTCCTCCAACGATTCCCTTGGGCTGCACCCGTTGTTTTTTTTTTGTGTGTGACTGACACAAGAGGGATGGAGCGCGGGATGGAGAGAACCGACGGGATGTAGATTCCTCATAACTGTTTGACATTTATTTATCGATTTGTTTATCATCGGGAACCCGCTCTCGGCGGACCTAGGTGATCTGCAATATTAATCGATTTCGATCGGTTTTCATCGCATCGCAGTCGGTTGTCGTTGATGGATTCGTGACACACGGTTGAGCCGCATGCAGCATGGGGAAGGGGTGATTCGTTCGTGGAATAGACCAAAAGGGAGCTTCAGGAACGTCCACGTCCAGAATCCTCCAGGCATCCGCAACAAGTTTGATGATTCAATCTAAGCACCGTATGGCTTAATGTCTGGAAGATCGACTCCTAGCTACAGGCTTGAAATTTGCTTGATTTATCACAAACCATTTCGTTACTGACGGGAAGAAATGGTGAGTTCTTCTTTCTTGGTGAGCTATCGCACAAGGGGGAAAGCGACATGCGCACCACACGCTCAACTGATCACATCGATATTAAGATATTGTGTAGGATTATAGCGTACGGCGTTGCTTACACTCTCCCTAAAGCTCGCTTCAAAATCCGTCCGGAGGTTGGCGTGTGCAAAGTGGGCTTTGCAAAAGGTGTGATGAATTTGTACGACCTTGGGATCGGATCGTAGGAATTCCGCCTGCTAATTTATGCGCGCGGAGCAAAGCAGAGTGCGGGGGACGTGGATGTGGAGGGTGAACAAAAAACATCAAAGCTCTGTTAAATCCGGAATTCCGATACGCGTGTAATAAACACCTAGGGACAAATATGGAAATCATCATCATTTTATGTGTGTGCGAGTGACGATTAGCCTTCGCGTGTTTGGCACCATATTACCTAATGCCCAGTTTATGTGGCTGTTAAACGCGTATTTTGCTCGGTTGTTGTGGCGATTGCAACAGTTCTCCACCAGGTCACAAATCCGTGGCCTAAGCAAAGGGCTGGGCGGACCAGGATCCTCAAGATCTTGATTTTTTAATTGAAATAAACGAAACCGAAACATAATTGGATCATAACTGCCAATAAGTGGGATGCGTTGATTGAAAGCACCGAGCATCAATCGCGTAATGATGATGAGAATGATGAGCATGATTTGTTTTTCCCTTTGCCCGTCCTCTCCGGGGCTCTGCGGCCCCAGCGGGCAGGCCTTGGAGCAAAATAAGGATCTGATTAATGCATGACCGACAAGATCGGACGCACCGTGGGACGCGCACACGGGGTGCGTGCGCTCCCATCGAAAGCAAATAAACACACCATGTAATAATCGGCCGCGTTTCGCTGCGGTTGAAATCAGAGGCAAATCGGAGAAGCCGAGAGCATTATTACCGGTGCCGGGCATCCTTCGGCAACGTCATCCTGGGCGGTCCGAAAATTGGCTCAGGGTTTGGGTCTTCTTGCTTTTTCGGTTCTTGCCGTTCTTTCTCGCCATTTATGTGCCTTCTCTTGGGAGGGAAGCCAGAGCCGACGAGAGCACCTCGGCAATCCGTCATCGAGCGTGTATGGGGATCGGAGCAGATGAAAACATTAAAAGGTATTCGAGCGGCCCTTCTGCTTTTTTTTGGCCCACGGTTCCTGGGGCCGTACACGATTCTTGAGGGAAGAGACCGCTGCGGGGGAAGTATTTTAACATTTTTGCATCGATGCTCTCGATGGGCCAGTGTTTCGGTTCCGTTTTGGCTCGATCGTAAGCCTTGAGATACGATATTTAGAAGAAGGAAGCGATTGGGCCGGTGCCTTTCGAATGTTGCGAAACATGAGGGTTTTGGTTTGAGGTTTGTTTTTTTTTTTTTGAATACCGACCCCGGGTCTCGGCGAAGCATCTGTCATTTCCACGGTGCGTCGTTTGCCCCCTTAAGGGACAGCAGCACAAAGGAACCCAAATTATTGCTCATTCCGGCATAGAAATGTTAATAATAAACCGATTGATCGAAGCGAGTGGACGTGTTTCTGTTTCTGTTTCTGTTTGATGAATCTTCCGTCGAAACAAAGGCAAAAGACCCCAACACCAGAAGGGAACCGGAACGAAGTTAGATGTTAGGCTCTCGGCTCTTTCCCTTCTGTCCTTTTTCTCGGGCCCGGCACGAATCGATTTTATGCCTTGCCGGCCCCATTCAGATGTTCTTTCCCCGTGCCGGCGTGTTCTTGTTACCGTAAATCGGCCGGCTCTGTCCCGTCTCGTCGCGATGAATCATGCAATGGAAATGGGCAAACGATGAAGTGATTGTTTGATTAGGGAGAAAATTATGGTGGGTCGTAAAACAAAATGCATGCCGGCGCTTGGAAGCGGCGCATTCTTCGATGCGAGAGGCCCTTGCGCTGGTTCGGCGTGTGGTCCATAAGTGGCCACGTTCGCCGAGGCTTTTTGATGATGCTGAAGAAGTCATTAACTAATTTCGATTGTATCTTTGATGTCGGGATTTGTGGTGCGAGAGGGAGGGGGGGTTGGGTATATTATATGGAGAAGAATTCTTTGACACGAGCAGGAGTCTTTGGATAGAGGAAAGGGATTTTTTGTGCCTTTTTCACAAGTATTGGATGAGTTTAGTAAAGCTATTTGTATCGTCTAGAGGGAGTATAGGATTTTTGAAAAAAGAAATATCACGAAACAATAATATTTTTTAAATTTCATTAAAGCAAAAAAAATATGTTATTACAAAAGACTTTGTTCACAAAAGACTTTGGCTGGCTACCGTCTTCTAGTGGAATACTAAAAAGTTTCAGTTGGATCCTCGATTGTGATGATCTCTTAGCATTTTAGTTTTATTGCTTGTTAAATGGATTACCTTCATTCCGTTTTTTTATGCTCGTTTAACCTTTTTTGCACAAAACCCTACCGTGTGCCACCAGCTTTATGCACCTTGTGCAATAAATTTTTTAACCATCTCGCGATTTTTATACTCCTCCACAAACCCTCTCCGATGACTACGTACGATCAATTTCTGTCGCGTATGATCACCCTCACTCTGTCACGAGTAGTTGTCCCGTTTGGACCTTTTCACTCCACGACCAACAAGCGATCATTTGAGTGATCGTAAAACTGTAACCCAATAAAAATAATGCCATTTACCGGGAGGTGCCACAGATTCTCGCCCGCTGGAATCTCCATCTCACCGTACGAAACCTTCACCAAGCGCATGGGATTATCATTTATCATTTTATACTCGCGCATTTTGAACTTATCGAGCAGGCAATTGCCCGCGTGGTGGATTTAACGACCACCCAACCCCACGTGTGACCCCCGAGGTGAGTGCACCACTGCTGCTGCTGCTGCTGCTGCACCAACGCTGGATTTCCGCATTCCCGCCCCCGCTCCAGAAGGATACGATCGCCCGTACGCTCCCAATCGCTAAATTGAATACAAATTACCCGATTTATTGACGTGGCCTCGGGGGGTGTGTAGTTGCGTGGACTAGAAGGGAGAATCTTTATCGTAATTTACTGCCGCTGGTACGGCGGAAGGATTCGCGTGATCCATTAGCGTCCCTGCGCGGACGTGGCAGGCCCATCATTTGTTTTTCCCTTAATGAATGCAAATACCTTCACACAGGGAAGGCTTTCTTTATTGGTTCTCTTCCCCAGTCGGATGATAAAACTTTTTTGCTGGTTTTTTTTTCCTTGCCGCAAAACAGCAAGATTTGTGCACTAATGGGGAGAAGGTAGGGAAGCATTTTTATTCCTTTTCTTCGACCAGCTCTTGTGGCGAAACGATGCGTTTTTCATGTTTAGCGTATTTAATCCGATGATATTAATTTGTTTTGGTGTGGGTTTTGTAGCTTCTGGAATTTGGCGGTTTTGTTTGCTGCGCTCGGAGGAATTAGTTTTTTTGTTTGGAGTCACGGTTTGAAGAGATTGATGAATTTCCAATCAGGTTAGGAGCAGCAGAGCTAGAGGGTATTAAAAACGGGCAAAAAATGTTTCTTGTTTGTTTTACGCCGTAATCTGTTTAAGTTAAGAAATTAGGCTCACTGGACCATTTTTGCCTTTTCGTTGACTGCTAAAAAAAAGGTAAATCGAAAGAGGAAAAAAAGAAGAAAAGGGTTTATTCTTTTTTCGGCTTGCTTTTTTTTTATTACAAAATCCTCCAATAAACGGTTAAACAGCTTCACAGCAACCTGCCCCGGGGTCTTCTCCTCGTCGTGTCGTCACAAAACGCACCGTAAGACCACCAATGCCGATTTTAAACAGCGAATTTGCGGTCGTTTCGAAACCGATAAACGATCCGGTTTGGCGCGAAAACCCATCAGCTCTGCCAGGGTGCCGGTGCTTCGAACGGCACGGGACGGAAGATCGAAGGAATGTGACGGGAAACCACCCGACCGGCAACGGTCGAAACAGCAAAATAACACATTACCACCACCCCACCCCCCCCCGTTCCCCCATTCCCCCGGATGCCGGAGCGTTGCGCGCTCGCTCATAAAGCTTGATGAACATGTTGATCTTTTTTCGGTGAAATTTATTGAAATCCATTCGGAAAAGCTCTCGACGACGATGGCGACAGCTTTGCCCCAGACAAATGTCGCGAGTGAGCGAAATCCCATTACGCATTCCGGAGAAGACATTGCCGAGCCGTTAATTCTCGGGTCCCCTGAACGCAGTGGAATCCCTTCCATCACCCCTCCCTGTCCCATCTCATTGGGGCCGTTGTTCCATCAATTAGTTGAAAATCGTTCGTTCGAAATCTTCGGGCGGGATCTGAGCGAGCAAAAGGCCCTGCTAACCTCCAGGCGAACAGAACGCTAATTTCTCTTGACAGCTGACGGGTGAATCGGGCGAGACACAGAGAGAGAGAGAGAGAGATAGAGAGAGAGAGAGAGAGAGAGAGAGGTCCCCCTCCATCCGAACACGCGGCGCGTTATCTTTCCACTTGACGAAACGGAGCGGACATGGCCTCGCGCGGTCTGCCACGCTGCCTGCCCCTATTTTTGCGCCCCGTACTGCGCGCGCGTACGGTCAGACTGCGCGACTGCGGCAACCCCGGAGAGAGCCCCGGAGTTTGATAAGCCGTAGGAGTTGTGCTCCCCGAGCTGTGTGCGTGTGCGGTGCCGTCTCCGGGCTGGCTGGCTCGGACTGAAGCGAATTATGAATTTATAATTTATACGCTTTTAATGAGGCCGAACCGGTTGGGGGCTTTGATTTGATGTTTGCTGAGCCCGAATTACCGCACACTTGCGCTAAGGGTGGCCTCTACACCATCTCCCTGCCCGTCAATATTTTTCCCCCATCCATCTCCCACCCACTTGGGTGGCTGAGTGATAAAATGGCAGATAGAAGCCGTGGTGGCGGTTTTGTTGGTTGCCAAAGGGTGGGCGGCAATGTTGCCACACTGGCTGGCTGGATGGAGAAGGTGTTGCGGCTAGTTTACCACCCGGTTTGTCATCGTCGTTAGACCGTGTCTTTACCAGCCTTTATTTTTTTTTGTTAGCATTTTGGGCTTAAATGCGCTTGAAACTGTTTTTTCATGCAGCGGTTCGAGGGGATGGAAATTGTTGCAAGATAAAGTTGGTTCAGAACATTGAAGGGTGCGAGAATTTTATCTTTGAATTCTAGGTGAACCAATGTGGCAAAAAAAAGTGTTGGAAGAGAGCTTGTCTAGCTTGTTATTTAGAACTTACTTTAGAATATCTGACAACGAGACGACAAAGAATTGGGAGAATAATTGTAATTTTGCCCCATGCGATACAGCGAATGTATTTTGAGAAGCGCTCGACACTTTAAGCACTTTATTTAAGAATCAAGGTCAGTTTTAGCTAGTTCTAACAATGTTTTAAAAATTATAGTCTATAAAGACCGCATAGTACAAGGGGCGTAATTGACTAGCTTAATCTGGGTATGAAGCGCCTCCTGGCGGCGACTAGCTGAATCGCGGATGAAGGCCGTTTCGTAAACAATAACTTCGGTGGAGCTTCCCAAAAACAGGTTTAAAATTAATAGAACAAATAATGTTTTGAGTGTTTGATCGATTTATTCGAAAAAACAGTGGAAACCAGTCAACACATTACGTTTGTTGAGTGAGCAAAATTAAATTGTTTTGACAGATCATGATTACGCTTTCAAATAACGTCACAAGTAGTTAAGAAATTATTTTTGCTTAATAAAGCCTTAAATGTATAGAAAATGTCAAGTTAAAATAATACTTTTAAAAATCGTTTTGCTCCTATGATCCCAATCGCCAATAAGCCTCCAGCAAAGACAAATAAATCTCAAAAGGCTCTCTTTCCCTCAAGCCACCACCAACGACATGAGAAAACATTTGTTTGAACAACAGTTCCAGCAGAACAACGGCAATCGCCAGAAAGTGTTATTTATGCTGCTGCAATGATTTATTATGCTGCACTTCACAAAATACACATTAATTTCGAGCCCGATTGTTTATTGCCCCCTTCTGCGGAGCGGGCTGCGCTGTGCGTGATGGATCGGCTGTTCATCTTCGTCTCGCCGCGTACGACAACACACTAATTACGGGCGCGCGAGCAGTATGGCGGACGAACGGGTATGATTGCACTGCCGGACAGGGCCGGAGTTCAACGATCTCCGGTGCAACATTGTAGCGTGTGTGATCGACTTTATGCTTTATTGTGCTTCATCAGCAAACAACGTTTTGCCGATCCGACTGGTGCTTCCTTTGGAGAAGGATATGTAGTCCTGTAATGTTCGTGCATGTCTAATTGAAGGAGAGAAGAGGGTGTAATAAGTCACGAAGTTAATTTTCACTTAATTTTCGAGAATTTCTCTCACTTTACCGAGCTTCGAGCCACTTGGTTCACTGTAAACTCTTGCGTTCAAACCGACGGCCAAGAACGCTCCTGCCAAACTTCATCCTTTCGTCTTCCAAAGCCAATGACATTTCCAACCGAACCCGACACCCCCGTGATAGAGCGAAAGTGTTTTCAGCTGTTTCTCAGTCTTTTGGGGGATGCCTTCTAAGCTTGTGTGTTGTGTGTGTGTGTGTGTCTTTTTGCATTCCAAGCTTATCGTTTCGCCAGAAGCGCGGTTCGCTCTCCACCTTATTCTACTAGGCCGTTCGGTGGTGGTTTTTTTCCTCTGTTGGTTTTTGGTAGAAGGTGGTGAATGATAAATTTTGGCACATAAATTAGAGAACAAATTTTCGGTCTAAGGTGCTGCACACACGCACACACACACACACACACACACACACATATGGTGAAACACACGCTCGCCAGGGCAGGAGCGGTGACATTTTCATTGGGCTGTTGCCATGTGCCGGGTCACCCTTGGCACCTGGCGGCCGGTTGTGGCCGGTTGTTACCGGACAGGTCGGGAAGATTCAGCAAAATAGAATTCCAAAGCAAACCCAAGCCGGGTCCGGGTTTGGAACACGCAGCTTTTTATAAGAGTTTGGAATGTCGTCGTTCCCTTCTTGCCATGGCTTTTTGGGGGGGAGGGAAGGTGGGTTGATGAAGGAAAACTCGCGCGACCAGCGCGCACAGTGAAATGAGACTATTCCGTTTCGGCACCTTGTTTTGGAGAAAGAGTGGGGGAGGAAGCTGGGGGGATGAATCAAACCAGAGAAGTGATAATATTTTATCGTTAACGAGCTTCCCGGAGCAAACACATTTGCGTTTGCAGTGAGTGTGTGTCCTCCCCCCCCCCCCCTGATGAAGAAAACAAACGTCGGCGAATCGGCGGCCCGCGTCGATGGACGGGAACGAGCTGTTTTCGTGGGGGTGACACAACGCAGCCAAAATCGAGTCGAAAACGAAAAAAAAATCACGAAAATATGTAAGAAACCACATTCCAACTTCCAGTTTCGCCGCACGGGTCCGGCCAAGCGCGCGGCTAAGATGATTTAGAAGATGGCTACTAACTCGTTCGGCGGTTGCCGAGCGTGTGCCAGATGCAATATTTTAATAACTCGCATAGAGAGAGAGAGACGGGGGGAGAAGGAGGGGAAACACCACGTGGGTGTGTTCGTATGACAAACAAATCAGCTGTCGCCGGGGCCGTCCGTTGAGCCGGTACGCCGGGTACAGATCGACAGCCTTCGCCTGCACGTGTGCACGTTGACGTCCCGCTGGAAGGGGTGAGCTTCAAGATTTATCACCAAAGCCACCCCCCCCCCCCCCCGCTCCTTGGTAAGCGTTCTTCCGGCACTCCGTCTTCCACCTTCCCCTAACCCCTCCCCCCCCCAAGATGGCCGGACATACTGTTTTCGCCATTTTCGGGGAGTGGGTATTTTATGATTATGTTTTAACTTCTACACCGTTTGTGAGTTAATGCGCCTACCACACACGGGTGTTCGCGCAAAAACAAATCGCCTTGCCAAATTTTTGGTGGTGAAAACGAGGGATGGGTGAAGGGCGTGTGGGAGGAAGGGAAGGGGTTGAGCGCCCAACCCCGAGTGACGGCTAATTTATGATAAACATCTCCATAAAAGCGATAACGAAAGACCGAATATATTTCTGTCCCAATCTGTTTTGTCTGGTCCGGTCTGGAGGATGTTATTGAATAAAGTTTTTATTTTGTTTGTGGTTGAGGTGGAATTCCCCAACGTTTCTTATCACCTGTGCGGTCTGGAATTCTTCCGCAAGCAGGGCCACATTGTTTGCGACTGTGCAACCTTTTGACCTGTGTGTGTGTGCAATGTCTGAGTTAAGTGTTTCATCTCCACCAACACCGATTTCCCTTCCGATGGGAGGGAAGAATTTGATTGACTTATTCCAATAAAATTATCATAATTTGCCACACGATGATGAGCTTTAAGTGAAATGTGTGTGTGTGTGTGTGTGTGAGTTTTTTTTCAAAGTCTTCTAAAAATTAAGTCCTATTAAAGCTGATCCTTTAAGTAGATTGAGTCTTTTATGTTGTTTATTTTGGATAGGGAAGCGTCTCCGTTTCAACCTGGAGCAGCTTACCCACTATAAGACATTCCACCCTTGCCATGACTTGTTGCGTTTCGTGTTGAAAACCACCCCCCTCCTACTCGCAAGTTTTTAACCCCCATCCCACCCCTACAGCCGGTGATGAGATTTGCTTTTTTTATGTTTCATATTTAATCAGAATATCAAATCAATGACCGATTCCCGGTTCCGACCGGTGGAATTGCCTTGAGTTTTTGTGGGTGCGATTGCCTTTTGCATACCGGCCAGCACCGTGTGCGGTCGTCGAGGGCACGAGCGGGGCAACAGTGTCCACGCCAGGAACGCGAACGGACCGGAGAGACGCTGATGGGCGATTCCACGCGGCCGTGGTTTTGCGGTTTTAGTTGGAGGAGTGTTTTTACATTTTGTTTTCATTTGTTTCTGCAACTCGCTGCAGTAGGTTAGCGTACTATGGCGTGACAATCTGAACGAGAAGCAAATAGAGACATCACCTTCCAAGGTCGTTGAGTGGGAGCAGCAAAACCAGAACTGCTGTATAAACACCCTCTGACAGTGAAATTAGAGGAAATTGAGATTTTTTTTTGAGTTTCTAATTTAACAAGTGAACCATTTAACTTGAGCTCTGGCAATGTTTATTCATCTGTCTGGTTTATAGTTCATACATGCTATAATTTATTTTATAACTCATGCGTTTATCTGCTATAATTCAATCTATAATTCTGTTTATATGCTCTATTCAAAGTGTCGTCATTCTCTAATGTATTCGACCGTCATTCAAGATCATTTCAAATTGATTCAGAAAAGATTTAAAAATCCATCAACTGCTTTGCGGTTTGCAAGCTAAAGTTTAACGATTTTTAATGCTCACTTATATCCGCTAAATTGTATTATTAAGCTAGATAGAATCGCTCGTTCGTCTCTCCAAATTACCACCCTTTTGGAACTCGCACACTTGCTTTGTCCAGCGTCTTAGCTGCAACTTCGCAGGTGATCTTATCACTGCCAACATTGTAGAAGGTTCGATTTGCTTGGCTCCGGCTGGAAAATGTGCAAGAGACGGCTGGAAAATACATACACACACCAGCTCTTCCTGCAAGCGGGCTACCAACCCTCCAACCCGAACTGTGTGGAGGGATTATCTGGTCTGGTCTGGGCCGGACATCGGCAATCGGGCTCCATTGTGAGATCGGGCCGGGACGAACAATCTTATTGCTTCCCATCTTCGCATGACCACAGTGGGAGGGCACGCGTGAGTGGTGGTCGAACGCGAAACATGCAATTAAGATATAAAGTAAAATCTCTTTCTGTTTCCTCAACCTCTTCCATCAGCCGCACGCTGCCCGTTCTCCTTGCCCTTAGGGTTGTGGTCCAGGTGGAATGTTTCGCCACCACCGCTTCTCCAACCTTCCCTGGACATGGACTCCGGGTTTTGAAAGGGCAGACTTCGGGGGCAATGGAGTCCCTCCTCTGGGGGGGGGGCACACTACAAACTACAATAAAATGAGCGCGCCCAGCAGAACGAATATAAAACAAACGGTTCGGAAAAAGCATGTAACTAACCGTTTTCTTTCCACTCTCTCTGTTTGTATGTTTTTTTTTTTCGCTATACTGTGTTGTCCATTCCGTTCCGGGTGTGTGAAGGAAACACCGTGCAACGGACAGAAGGGCCAAGCGAACGAACGTACCAAGCGCTGACTTGGCTGACAGTTTCGGGGAGCTTCCCGACGTTGTTTGCCCTTCCTTTAATGGCGCTGCCTGCGTTCTCACCGGGACGCGAAGAGGATGGAGGGCTTAAAGAACAAAATCCGCAGTTGCGCGGTCGCTGTCGGTGGTCTGAGCTGATGCGTTACTCACGACATCCCCGTACCGCGCTCTACCTGCAGTGGTCGTGCTGCCGAGACAGGTTGGTTCGGTACCTTCGGCCCCTGGATTGTCTGGGCTGTAATCTCGTCTTGATTGGTTCGCCTGGTTCGCCCGGTGGCTCCATTCATTTTGGGGGCAACCAACGGGGGTCACTTTTTTGTCGCTCTATTGTTTTAAGCAGTCAATAAAATACCGCAAAAAGGTCGGCCCTCAACGTTGTTCTCGGTTGGCGCATTCTAGTGAGGAGGCTCGTGAAGTGGAGAAGATTAAAGAAGGTAAACCAACAACCAGCAACGGCAGCAAGCAAGCAGGACGGGTAAAAATAAAGCGGAGCGGAGCGTTTAGCGCACATGAAACATATTTCAAAGCATTCGCATGCAGCGTCCAATGGCCGGTGGGAAGGGAAGAACCAGCGCATTGAATGGGCTTTGCCACACGCGTAAGGTATTTTTGTTGCTGGTGGTCTGTAGTGGAGATGGGAATTGGTATAGTTTTTATTTGCCTTTTCCTGTAGCTTGTTTTCATCCGTTTCATTTTCCGTTTTGGGAGGAAGATTCATGTTGGGCAATTCTTCCCCCACTTTCATCAGAATGTCTCAATGCCATGTCCTTTCTCGAGCCGATCGGTGATCCTCAAAGCCATGTCTTTTTTGGCTTTGCAAAGAACTCTTCAATAAAGCGCTGCTGTACGTAGAACCAGCTATCATTTAGGGAGCATCATTACACCTTAGCTCCGTTCCAAATGCTTCAATGATCGTCCCTCAAGTTGGAGAAATTAGAAAACAAATTCAAGATTTTGGAACACAGCAAGCGATCGGCATCTTGATACTGTCCCAGAAGTCCGCCAAGTCGGCTACAATGTAGCGTGCTTAAAGTATCAGACCCCTCAAAAATGTCGCGTCGGCGGTCGTGATCTTGTGCGACATAATCCGCTCCGCGCTGCTGGAAGCTTAAGGAAGTCCGCTTAGCGCGCGGGACCAGTTTGGCAACTCGGTAACACGGGTACCTTGCAGCAAAGACATTCTTCCGAGTGATTGGCTTTCTCCAGACTCCAGTACGATGGCGTACGCTTGTGTCCCTGTATGTCTGTAGGCAGGTAGTTATGGTTACGGCCGGGGATCACTTCCTGCTCGCATGGCAAAATGTCAAGTCGTCCGGGCAGCGGGCGGACGAAATTCCACCCCGGAATCGCACCTCGCATTACCTTGACCAAATCTGTCAACGCCGCAAGGGCGTACGAGTGCGCCACCAGCGTCGATTATAAAATCGATTTAAATTAGATGAAGATTGATTAACTCGGCTGGCTCGGCGGCTTCGAGCCAGCGCTTGTGCGATCTGACACCCACGCTACGATCCTGAGACGTGCGAGCGCGCACACCGCGCGTACCCAACGCACGCTGACAACTCGGCCGGAGACGGCGGAGACGACAGCGGTTTTAGATGTTTAACATATTTTCTGATTCAATTCCGTGTGACATTGAACTTGCTGGACGGGGGCTTGCGGGAAACGAGAGCACTTCCTCCGCCAGCACGTGCGCCTGTCCTGTCACAGGTTCCCTTTTAGGTGACCTTTTTTTTCTATTGCGTGAACACGGCGCGTCATGCACTCTCTCATACAAGGTCTCGCTTGGCTTCGTTGTAGGTCGATCGTGTACTACCTTTGTGTTGTATCGTAAAATTGAGTTTCATGTTTTGCTCTGTTTTTTTTTTTTTGTCATTTTGCAGGCTGTCGTCTGAACGGACAGAAGGTGTTCGGGGAAGCGACACTGAGCGAGGATCCGTGCGTGAAGTGTACGTGCAGTGGGCATAAGCTTACCTGCACCAAGCGCTCCTGTCCGGTGCTGCAGTGCCCACTGTCCAAGCAGATCCGCACGCCGGGTGAATGCTGTCCGCGGTGCATCGAACGGCGGGAAGAAATTCATCGAGGTTCGCCGATGTGCATCATCGGCAAGGCGGTACACTTCCCGGGGAAACCGTACCACGGGGATCAGTGCTCAAACTGTACCTGCCAGAATGGGACGTCCATATGCGAGAAGAGCACCTGCCCGATACTGGAGTGTGCGCTGGAGGACCAGCAGCGCGAACCGGGCGAGTGCTGTCCGTCCTGTCCGATGCCGGCGGAGTTCCGGAGTACGTGCACGGCGGCAGGAAAGGTTTATCAGGTAAGAGACTATTATCTATTTAAAAAAAACCTACAAACTGATCTCACATATAACTATCAAAATTCAAAAATTAACCTCTAAACCATCTAAATCATAGGATCATAGGTATTCCAATCACAAAAATCTTTTGTAATTATATCTAGAATGTCTTGGAAAGCAAAATCTCTCAGAAAAGCAATAGGACTTAAATATGGCCCATTTTCCAAAACTCTTGTACAATAATTACATTTGAAATTCTAGACTGCAGCCTCTGACGAGTTCTGGATCTCGACAGGATTTGATGTGAGCTTAGCGCTCAGAAAAGTTCCAATATTTGGATTCCATGATATATGATCACTATTGAGGGAAGAATCTTTATGGAAACTTAGCTCTTTTGATATAATGAATCAGGAAAATTGAGAATGTGCCTAAAAACTCCGCTTATTCTGAAGCTAAATTACCTCTATGTTACGGTTCCACCTGTCACCGCTAGGAGTCGCTAGTTTTAATTCAGATTAGTAGCTAGCTTATTACGCCTTGTCTGCTTTTTGTGTTTTTAGATTAACTCCACGATAGCAAAAAAATATATATATAAATGACCATTGCTTCCTGGTACTCATATCCAAACATCAAATTTATCTAAATTTTATATAGACCTTAAGTTCAGACATTGTGGAACGTTGTAGATCGCATTGAAGCGTACCAAACCTTTTTCAAATTTAGTTCCATGATCTCGTTGTATATTTCTATTTACTAAACAATGTATCTCTTCATTTTAATCTCTTCCTTCTACTCCTTAGAACAACGAAACCTGGAGCCTGAATGCGTGTACCTCGTGCGAGTGCCGCGCCGGTGAGGTCCGTTGCGCCAACATCCAGTGTCCGAAGAAAAAGTGTGGCCCGAACGAAACACTCCTGACCGTGTCGGGCGAATGTTGTCCCCGGTGTGTCGAAAGCCCGGCCGTCTGCACGGTGTTTGGCGATCCGCACTACAAAACGTTCGACGGTAACTTCTACAGCTTCCAGGGCTCGTGCAAGTACCAGCTGACGGCGGACTGCGTCGGCCACACGTTCTCGATACGCGTCACGAACGATGCGCGCCTCACGAAGTACTCCTCCTGGACGAAGACGGTCACGCTGAAGCTGGAGGGCGTGAAGGTGAACCTGGGCCACCGGATGCGGGTGAAGGTGAACGGGACGCGGGTGGAGCCCCCGTACCGGTTAAACCAAACGCTCGACATCTACCGCAGCGACGACGGGACGGAGGTGATCGTCGAGACGGCGCTCGGCGTGAAGCTGTCCTGGGACGGGCTTAACTTCATCCAGGTCCAGGTGCCGACCGCTTACAAGGGCAAGCTGTGCGGGCTGTGCGGCAACTACAACAGCATCTTCCGGGACGATCTGTTTACGCGGGCCGGCCTGAACATGACGCACAACGTGTGGCGCTTTGCCCGGTCGTGGGCCGTCGGTGGCCCGAAGGCGTGCACCCGGCAGCGCAAAAAGGAGCTGGCCGCCCGCCATCCGCAGTGCAAGTCGAAGAAGCTGTACCCGCTGTGCAAGCCGCTCCGGACGGCGGAAGTGTTTGGCCGGTGCAACTCGCTGCTCAACCCGGACAACTACTACGAGTCGTGCAGGTTCGACATGTGCGAGTGTCCGCACCGGCAGTGCTACTGCGACAGTATGGCGGCGTACGCACACGAGTGCGTCCGGCAGGGTGTCCAGCTGCCCGACTGGCGATCGCTGACCGGGTGTAGCAGGAATGCGTCCGGGCTGCTGCCAGCGGCCAGAGCGGGACAGTTTCTGCCCCTCGAACCGAACGCGATCGGTGCCGGCATACTGCAGCAGCAGCTGCAGCAGCAGCAACAGGGCAGCAACAGTATAAGGCGACATCCGAAGCGGTTACGCCGGCCGAAGCTGCACGAACCACAGGAGCAGGAACTGGATCTCCCACCACAGCTTACGCACGACCGGAAGCATCACAAGCTGCTGCACCATCCACTCTACCGGAAGCAGCAGCTACTACAACAGCAGCAGCAACGGCTGCAAGAGCAAAACAGCATCCCAGTGCGCCCGATCAGTGGAAATCGTCGGACACCGCCACCACTGCAGCGCTAAGCTCCCGGAGCTCCCCTGTTCCTCTGTCCTTAGCGGGGAGAGGGGGGGTTCCCCATCTTTCGCTCTGGAAGCGAAGTGTGGCCAATCTCATCCCCCTCCACCATACGACGCCATACGCCATCACCCTTGTATTCCATCCCACACTGTCTCTCCCAATCTCTCTCTTTCTCTCTACACATGTTATCGAAAGCAGAAACAAAATGTCTCCCAGCTTCCACCCTCCCCCCCTGCGAAAAGTCTCGCTAGTGTTGTATTGCACTTACTTGTTTAAGTACATTAGGGTTAACTTGTTTTCTGCTAAGATTCTAGTTTTAGTTTAGCTCTGTTTTTTTTTTTTAATCTAAGCTAGGTGTGGTGATCTGTGTCTGTGTAATGGACGCGTTGTACATATTAGTTAACCTGCAGGTGTGTGTGTGCGCGTGTGTGTGGGAGCTCTTCACGTTTCCCCATCCCTCGCCCCAAACCGTTGCACACCGCTTAGCTTGAAGGACACCGCCCAGCAGGACGTCGATGAATCTGCGTGTAACATGAATAATCTCACTTAGGGAAAGGAACTCTTCCTTCCAGATGGTTGTGTGCTGGTATGTGCGTGTGTGTGTATATGAATGGTTGTATGTGTGGAAGGGAAGCATGAACATTGAGAGCACAAAATCAATGCAAACAGTCGTAGGCTGCAGTCTCCAAAGGCCCTACAAGCGGAGGTGTACCGGTGAAGTAACGAAGGATGGGGAAAGAGGAGTTTAAAGTCTTATACTTTTAAGTACAAACAGTTTGGTTTGAATAGCCTCTTGCACGATTTGTTTTGGTTTTTGCTCTTTTTCTCTACAATTATTTTTAAAAGAGTTCTTTTTTTCATTTTATTTTTTGAGCAAAAAACCCATTTTAACAGCTTCCTTTTTTCGAATCACGCTAAGTTTAGTAACTTTATTATCCTAGTACGTTATGTTTTTTTTTTTTTATATATATAAATCATCCTAAAGAAAGGTTCAAAGGTTGCCCGGTTGTTCGCCGGGCGCCCATTGCTACGGCTACGAATCAACGAGTACTTCTTATTCTTGTGACAATTCATCAGTATTTATTTTGCCCCGTTTTATTTCTCAAAACGTCTATACACAACCGTCCCGTTCATCGTTCCGCATCCTTTCGCTCTTGCGCTAGTGCAGTGAGCTTAGCAACACTGGCATGGTTTGGGTTCCTACTTTAATGTTTATCATTCACATGGCCGATTGTGTTTAGTCTGCCATTACGGTGCGCCCGGAAGTTTATATTGTCCCGAATAAATGGGTGGGGAGTGAGGGGAGGGGCGGGGGGTTGGGGTCATTATCGCTCACCCGTAAGGAACAATGCGCACGCTGGGAAGGAAGATAGGGTGAAAAAAAAACGTTGAGCCAATAGTGAGCGTGCGCAAAAATTTCAACAACATTCCATCATTTACCGTTGCCATGGTTTTTCTTGATGAGTTTCCTTTCTTGAGTTTTGTTTTACCTTTAGCTTTAGCTCCATGTTGAGCGGCTTGCAACGTTTCCAGCTCCTGCTTACGTGAGCTATTCTCTCTGTTCGATGCACTGGGCAGAAAGGATGGAAAGATGAACGGGGCACGTAGAGTGGTAGTTAAGGTACGACACGTTAAACTAAACTAAATAAAAGTAATACACGAAAAAAGGCCACAAACCAACTCTCCAGTGAAAATGATACTAAACTGTGTATGCGCTAGGTTAGAAGATAAGCAAAGGAAGGAAGAAAGCGATAGGATAAGGAGAAGCGAACAAGAGAGTGAAAAAGTGAATTGTGAAAGCAAAAAAGCGTTAGGACAAAGGGGAAACTGTAGTGGCAAAGGAAATAAATAGGAGCGCAACAGGAAAAAAAAAACTATGTGATCTCGTGAGTGAATTAGTTAATTGAATTTGAACAAAAAGCCGGAAAAACAAATCGAACAGGTGAACGGGAAAAGCGCCGCGTGGAAAGCAAACATCGAATCGAGCGGAGTGTGTTGTAAACGATTTTGAAGAAGGAAAAAAAAACGTTACTCAAATTTCAAACCTAGATAAGAGTACTGTTAATACTGTAGCACAGTGAAGAACCATGTGAGTTCGATTGAAAAACAAAAACTTAAAATCTGCAGCAGAAAATGTTAAATGTGAAAAAACGCACGCACACACGCCTACATAAATACTTTTACAGTGACGAGAAAGCGGGCGATGATTTGTTTTAAAGTATCCTCTTATGGTTCCTACATACATACAAACCAGGCACACATCGATACAAACACACACATACACATACACGTGCGTGCAAATACAACTTCATGGTTACATATTCATGCGTACACTCAACGACAGAATAGAACGGAACAAGGTAGCGTAAGAGGGATGTACGTAAAGTCTCATGAGCGTTAAGTCTCAAACGCGTAAAAGGGTAATTTAATTTATTGTACAAACTCCAAGTTAGCGATGCTACGATTGAATGAAAAACTGTCCGCAACCGTTGATTCGGTGTAGGTTTCTTCACTTTGCCCCGCAAACTGCAACCAATGTACGAACCTTAGAAACCGAGCGTTTGGGTGAGTGTGTGTATGTGTGCGTGTTGTGGAAAATGACCAACCAGTAATAAAATACAGTGTATGTGACAAAAGAAATGCAATTCTCTTTCGATTAACTTATCATAGCTGGATATTGATATCACATTGAAAGTTTAAGTAGAAAACACAAGACAGGGAAGAAAAGTTGCATAACGTTCAGTTTAAAATAACCGAGTTTTGCGATACTAGCGCCATCTCGCTGCCAGAATAGGAATGTTCGGTAGGACAAACTCCTGATTGTATGCAATACAATGTAACTACGCCTGATTGTATGCAATATAATTACACTTTCTCTAGCTAATAGAAATTCAAAATAGGAATTTCTTTCCTTTGCCTATTTATTTGTTTCAGTTCATGAATAGTAATGGAGGGTAACACTTACCGATTTGTTTGGTATGTATATTTTTTCCTTTCATTTCTTTCTTTTAATAAAACTCAATTCCTTCCAATTTTCATTCTCTTTACAACTCATTTTATTTTTTCATCTCCTTCTTTCCTTCTTTTCCCATTCCCATTGTCACCAGTACAGTTGATAGCATTTCAGTAATAGGTATTACTTTACATAACTACGAAGACGAGATATGAGATATGTATGGGTTTGTAAACAATCAATGTTGCTTTCTGTTTTGCTTTCAGTGTGGGCTTCCATTCGGTTACCTTCTTGATATGTATGTTGTGTTTCTATTTTTTCGCCCATGTGTTTCTGTATGGCAAGTGATCATCGTCACGAGTGTAGAGCAATGCGATGATGTATGACGCCTAAGAGCATGCAATTGAATCGCAAGAGGATGGAAGAAGGTAGGGTGTTTGCTTCTTTTATACACTTCGCACGGTTTCTTCCCCTTCATCGTATTGCGCTGTACACGGAATTGGCAGCTGCTGCGTTTGCGTTTTGGTTTTTTTCTTCTTAACAGGTGTTTAAATCCCATTTTTTAAATAGCCCGAAGCAAACCTACGAAATCAAACACGAGTAGTCCTAGCGCATAGTTTCAGATTTGCTCGCACAGCTTTTTTTCTTTTTTCGTTAAGGTTGAGATCCTTTTCTTTTTCATTGACGACATCGAGTAAAGATACAAGAAGTAGCTTAAGTTAGCAGTCAAAAGTCATTCTTTGTGTTGGTAGGGTTCATTATAGTTGTGTGTGTGATGTCTGTTCCTTAACAGATGCAAGGTTCATCCTAGTGTGTTGTTTAAACTTTTTACACAAAAACAACATGAGTAACATTCTCCAGAACAGAACTATGCGTACCGTAAATATAGGAGGAAACATCTCTTCCCCTAGCTGCATTCAAACAAAACACTTAAAATAGATTGTTTCATCTCTTTAAACCACTTATACTCGACTAGCAAGGAAACGGAAAAACGGAAGCTAACAGGTAAATAGGATAGCTACTACATACATCTAAAACTCAACCGCCCGAAACTGGTAGACTGGTGGTTGTGGTGATTGTAACAAGTGATTGAACAAGTACAGAACTTTTCTTCAAAAAAAAAAATTCAAACGCCTAAACGCCTCGAACGAAACGCTTTTTTTTCGCTCGTTCTTTTAACGGTTCTATTCCCATTTTTTGCTAATGATAAATTATGTATACATCATCACACATTTGTTTACCACTGATATGTACTTTGATATAAACTCAACATCACGCCATTTCACCACTGTAGCGTTCATTCCTCTTTTGGAGCTTTCTCTCTCTCTCTCTCTCTCTCTCTCTCTCTCTCTCTCTTCCTTTCTATACAAAAACATTCGCAAACGCAACAGGACATGTTTGGACCTGAAAACAGAATGTTCGACTTTGTTTTGCCGCTTATGATTCGAACTTCATTTGGTATTGTAAAAATTGTGCTATTCATTGCTTTTCCATTGCATATTATTGGGTACGTAGTTTAATTAAAATCCTCCAAACTGGGCAGGGTACTTTGAAAAAACACACCTTTATTGCTGAAACTGAAACACAACGCGATGTGTTAGGTTGCTTCGGTTTGTCTCTTTTTAGTTTGCTGTGTTTTCTTTTCCAATTCTCCTTTTGATACTTCTTTCGCCCGCTTTTGCTTAACGTATTTATTAACGTATTTGCTTAAAGTTTGCGTCCTGTTTCTGCAATTTTGAAAACATATGTTCCTTCCTTCGCCTTTTCTTCCAATTCGTTCAACTTACATACAATTAACGCACACCACCTTTGGCCCTAATTATATTCAATATGAATATGAATTCAATCACAATAATGTACAAAACGGGTGTTGTTTCATCCATCACGTGTTTCATGGGTTGATTTGTTTGTTTTCTTATCTGTCTTGTCTATTATCGTGTTCGTTTTGTCCTTAATTGTTGCGTCTATCCTTTTCATCTCTTCCAACTGAAACATATTTCATTATCGTTTTTCTCGTCTTACCAACTACTTTTTTTTGCAGTCGTTTGTGTGTTTGTGTGTGATTTATTTTATCATTAAACTTTTTCTTCCAACTATGCCAACGAAACACTTAACATGTTCATTTTTGCTATCGTTTGTTCATTTCTGATTTTATCTTTCTCTTGTTTAACCCTAGCTACTGATCGTTTTCCATTTTGCGGTCCACCTGTTTTCCATCCTTTCCTAGCTTAAAATAAAGGTTTAGTACTAACGCCAACGTGTAACGTGTTGTTTTTCTCTTGCTTTCTTTCTTTCTTAACATATACATCGATTATTCTTAACAAGCTTAACCGTACCCGATTCCGTTGCGTAAAACTTATGTACGACTTATGTACTGCTTTCAATACTATGTTTATATGTGTATATACATGCATTCTCTTTCATTATTTCACACACTTCTCATAGAAAGCTACTTCATTTGGTTTGGTTTTGATATGTCTGTGTTGTTGTTTGTTTGTAGTTTTATTGATATGTTTTTTATTTTGTTTAAAATTTTGGAATCTCTTTAGTTTTTGTGTGTTTTTTCTCCAATCAGTTTCTGATAGTATCACGCGAAACGGGTTTTCCGTTTCCTGTTTTGTGTTTTCTTTACGTTTGATATGTATTCGATTTTTTGTTCGCTGTTATATACTTATTTCTTATTTTCTTGTTGTTTTTTTGTTTGTTTGAACTTGCACAATGCAGTTCATGCAATAAATTCCAAACCGGCAGCACACTACACTTCTTATTCTAAAGCGATTTCGTAGAGCTTAGATAGTATTGTAAGTTTGTCAGTATTTTTTTTTTCTTTTACTTTTCTGGGAGGGAATGTCGAAACAACAAGTTTTACTTCTTTTCTGACAGTATTCGGTTGTAGTTTCTAGCTTTTCTGTTTTCTTTTCTCAATTAAAGTACACACTTGTTTGCCAAACTTTTCCATTTAAGCGACTACCTGCTAGTACATGAAAGTTCTTTTTGTGGGGTGAAATATTGAAGAGTTACACCGTAATTACAACATCCAAAAATAGCGTTTACCATCTTGTTTTCGTGCTATGCGCAAAAGCGTGCAATGCTTTGCGTGTGTAGAGTGTTTTTTTTTCTTTTAACTGAATGTAAAAAGAGATAAAAAATAATTGTAGGTGAAAACATGGCTCAAAACAGCCAACTTAATGTCTTCTTTTAAGCATTTAATAGCAACAACTATACTAAATTCATAATCAAATAGTGAATAATAAATAGTGAAGCTGAAGTGAAAATTAAAACAGCAAAAACAGCTTTCATGCAACCCAGCGAAGAAGCACGACCTTATGCTGACTTAAACGCTAACGATATCCATTTGTAGGAACTGTGATTACTTGTCTCGTCTTTTCTTTTTTTCTGTTATTCCTCTGATGAATTGCTTCCATTGGCCTACTGCGGATTATGAGACGTTAGGTTCTGCTACGAAACAGTAGGCTTGTCTTGAGCTTTCTCTCCCAAAAATGGCATCTTGATTTTCGTGAAGAAAAGTCAACACAGTCCACCATTAAAAGTGGACAATGAATTTTGATAATGGTGTGTCAGTCAACTGAACAAACAGTTTAATTACGAAAACAAATCATTACTAAAAACCTCTTCATTTGCAATGTGGGTTTGGCGTGCTGGAAGCTGACATTGAATGCTAGCTTCTCTTCCCCTTGCGGAGTCTAAAAAGCACAGCTGCGATTCAGCTAAGAGCAAACAAACCACGAATCACACGACTTGTTTAGCGTAAGCTGATAAATTGCACAAAACTTAATAGCGAAACAAAAAACATTACGCGGTGCAGATCGAACACGATCCACCTTACATACTAACGGCATTTGAAATCCATTGCAGTGAACTCCTTCCATATCGGCTCTGTTACTAATAAATAAACTTCCCCCGTTATGTATCCCTATCGCCTACAGCAGCGCTTAATAATGCCTTAATAGTACACGCTAGTTACACCAGTTCAAAATCTATTGCTCACATGTTTCGAACCTTTCGCACTCAACCCGAAAGCTGTTGAGTGTTCGTATGTAATTTTTTACTTCTTTAGCATCTGTCTTCATTGTTTTTCTGTATTTTTCAGTGCATTTGAGTTAGCGCAACATTTCGCTGTTTTTTTTTTTATTTTTCATCTTTCATCCCAACGCAAAAAAAGGCTAATGTAAAATTATAGCATAGAATCGAGCCTCTCGTAACGTAACCATTTTTCTCATTATCCATTTCATAATTTCTTCTTTTTCTATAAGTACTCTCACATTCATCACCGTTTTTGTTTCTTTTGATGTGCGCCAAGTGAAAGCGAAAAAAAAAACAGTCCCCGAGAACAGAAGGAAGCAGCTTTTAAGGGGACGGGAAATTAACTCTTGGGTAATCTGTTTTTTTTTTGTTTCTTCCCGAAGATATTCCAAAGGTTGCGAATCTATGTATGATTTAACGAGCACGAATGTAACGTCGAAAGTGAATGTTAAAGTCCTGTAGCTGCTCGTTACCCGAGCGGAACCGAAACAGAAAGGAGATGATAAAAAGTATCAAACCATGGGGCGGTGCCACTTAAAATGTGACGGAATATGTCGTGCCGGGGGAAGGCTGGCGGGATGGAGCGATCGAGTGGAGTGAAAGCTGAGAAAGGTTATGCCCCCCCAAAGGGAAACGCGACGGAGAAAAATTGTGTGTGACTTCAAAAGGCCGTGCAACGGTATAGGTCAACCTTCTGCCAGCAGTAGCGGCGGGTTCGCTCCTTTTGCCGTTTGATTTAAAGACCGTAGGATGCTGACGGGTTCCCTACACTCCGCCTTGCATTTTTCATATCTTTACATCTTTGCCACCACTGCCCCTCTCGGTAGGCATGCTGTTGATTTAACTGATTTCGTTACATTTCCGGGCTTCAAACGGGAGCCGTCGAGCAGCACGGGCGTAAAATAAACATGATTCTATGCTGTTGTTTTTTCCCTCTTCTTTTAGTTCATCGTTTGAAGTGAATGTCATCTTTTTCCTTGTTTTTTTTTTGCTAGATGTGAAGACAATTAGGAAGCAAGTGTGAATTAAATTATATCCCAACTTATGCTCCACCGGATATACGAATGGCAAGCTTCCGGGTTTTATGGCTCACTCGACACACGGGAGCAAAGGGGGGGGGGAATCAAATTCATGAAATCCCCTGGAACTGTGCTCCATCTAAATTCTGTTCCGAAAAGTCTCTCCACAATCGATAAAATGGCACAAGGGGGGGGGGGGTTGAATCACTTGTTTGGAGCCAAACCCCTATCCAAACCATGGTAAGCAAAACATAAAATTTTCAAAATATTTTAAAGCCCCTATCGAGTCCCAACGGTGATCGAATCATAATTGAATTGCAAACAACCGGAATAGCGGTATTTTATAGGTGCAAACAAATTCGATTTCTAGCTTGACAGTGGACACACCCTAGGAGAGGAGTCGTTCTTATTCCAGCAGTAAAACAACCCGACATTTACACCGTTTTTGTCAAAAATGTTAATACTTCGCAAACAAATCATTAAAAAGAAGTGAGTTCGCTCTTACGTAAGCAAATAATTAACAAGATACAATATTTTTGGAAAAAATGATTGAACTAACCTTTCTGAAAACCTTCCGTTTCAAGTCACATTGACTAAGCTGATAGTTTTGCGTTGCGCCCAAATGTATGCAAAAAGCTGCTTTTCTCGTGTAATTTTATTTGTTGCACATTGTAAATAAAGGGTAAAGATGGTTTCACTTGAATCCAAAAAAGGCAAACCATTGAAATAGGTATTTGTGAGACAATCAAGTTACAATCAAGCTAATACTTTGCAATTCTTCTAATCATTGCTCATTGTTTAACGCCTAAATGTATGCACATTTTTGTTACTTACAGTAAATCGTGAAGGTTAAATTAAAAAAGCTATAATCCTTCAATTTTGCGGGACAAAAACATAAAAACACGTAATTAAGTATTAAAAAAAAACCAAACACAAAATCCATTACAAACCCTCCAAATCAACCCTTCGAAACATAACTTTAAAAAAGCAAAAAAAAAATATTCAAATTTTAAAATATAATTTTCAAATTTGTACAAACAGCAACGGCAACGCTCTGCTCACCATTAACGAACTAAAAGCCCAACCGTTTGCTGTAATATTTTCTTAAAGTCCGAACAAACAAACCCTTCCACCAAGCCCACAGTCCAGCCCGCCAAAAACGCATTAATATACTCCATGGCGTTCGAAGCATCGCGCCTGGAATGAATATGCCCGGCATCGAAACTTTTTCCCACGAATGCTTTCCCTCTCTCCCTCATCCACCTCCTATCCCTGAAAATCCCCCTCCACCCACCATCCGAACGCATTGTTTTTGAAAATATGTGCGGCTCAAGAAAAACAATCCGAATTGTATTTGCACGATCAGAGAGAGAGAGAGAGAGAGAGCAAAAAAAAAACAACCATTCCTACTCCAACGAGCAGCCTGTTAGTTTAGGGGTTTTTGCGCTTCTCGGCTAGTGTATCGTATAAGGTTGCTTTCGAAATGTTTGTGTGAAGCATAACTAAAGCCGCATCGCATAAACGCATCGCGCTGATCAAAACAGTAGCCACAGTCGGAGGGAAATATCGTGTTGGGAAAACCTTTCACTGCTTCTCCCCGCATCCCCCCACACCTATCCTGTGGAAACTTTCTGTGCAAAGCCCTAACTCAGTACCGTGAAACACAACGCACCGTTTTTTTTTTTCAATCGCCCGACCGTTTCGCTGTTACATGTATTTTTTTAACCGATTTCTCCGGAATCGGTTACGTTACATCACGTAAATATCAATCGACAGGCGAAACGGAACGGAAAATGAGCCCTCAACTCAAAAACAAAGCGCACCAAAACGAAACAACCTGCCCTTTTTTCGCCACCAAAGCAACCAAACAGTCCAAAGCTGCACCGGAACCGGGGCAGGTGAAATAAAGTGGAACTAAAACAAATTCACCCCGACCCATTTGTTGTTGCTTTTTACGATCATCGACAGGAAGGGATCGTTTCCGGTTATGGTGGTATAGTTTCGCCCGCCTTTCCAACCACACACCTCCCCCCCCCCTTCCCCTTTCGCTCTCTTTTCCTTTCATTTACATTCTAGTTCCATTTTATTGGTGCCTCCGGTTTTTCGGGTAGCTTTTGTTTTGTTCGGCTTCCAGGTTCCCACACGGAAGGAAGGAGTCGCAACGAACGTGATCATGATTTCGTTTCCGTGTACGGCGTTTTCCCACTCTTTTCCCCACTTTGGGGTGCTAGACAGTGGAAAAAGCTCCCACTGCAAGTGGTACTTGAGGTGTTGGCGAAAATAAGCGCTTTCGTTCGGGTTGTGCTGCACACCTGTACCTTAAAGCGAAAAACAGAATAATAAGGATAAGCAAAACAAATCCGAACGGTACAAAAAATTTTAAAATAAGTTGTTTTTTCCGAGGGGGAATTTAAAAAAAAAAACAATTGCTCGCTACTATCGGCGCGGATAGGGTGGGTGAAAACTATCCCGGGGAAAAGCCCGGCCCTACGTTCACTTCACAAAAATGAATTGAGGAAGTGTGGCAATGAATACACTTCTCCCACGGTATTCTCTCTTTGCTGTGTATTGCTTTCCGTGGGGTCATTTCCAGTTTCGGGAAAACAGCCCAATTCCACGGGGTTACGGGAGGGTCAGGTGGGATAAAATATGTTTCTGCCCTATCCCGCCTGTCGGAACCATCGGGCGCAGGGTCGACGGCTGAAAACAAACAGTAATAGCAAGGCCACCACCCAGCCAGCCAGCCAGCCGGCCAGAAGAAGCAGAGCGCTACTTCTTCGATTTGGATCCCTTGTTTTGACGTTGCCCATTGTTTTTTTCTTTTACCATCGATGAATTTTGTGGACCACCACCATCACCACAACTACCAGCAGTGGCTCCTTCCGCGGGATCCGGACTGTATTGAAGAAGGTTATAAATTATTTACGATACTGTCGGCAGGTCGAAATATGTGCAAAGTTTCCGCATTTCCCGCCAAACTTTTCCCGGGGCCACTGCACCGCACGGTGCCGTTTTGGAAGTAACGAGTGCGAGAGCTTCGCTTGGCCGCTTGCTTGTCTGACTGCTGAACACAGCCCACGATAAGAAATGGTTGGTATCGAAAACGATTGTGTATGTGCTGCTCTGTGTGTGTGTGTGTGTGAGTATTGCGAAAGTTAATCGTTCCCATTTCCCGTTCACATTCACAAAGAAGGACGGCTTGTGCTGTTTTGCTGAATCGGTCGTTATCCCTTTTACTTTTCGCTTCGTGCGCTAGCTCTTCACCCGATCCACCGAAGGATAAAATGCTGAAACAGAAGATGGAGGGGGTGGTAGGGAGTTAGTGGTTGAGAAAAAGGGAGAGAAGCCATTTTGGATGGCAAAATAGCAAAATTAAAGCACCTGCCGCCCGCAGGCTAAACGACAATCTCGAATGGTTTTGACGTTTGCGAAGGATATTAATCGGTTTCACGTTGCTGCGATCGGGGCAGCCCGATTCCCTTTCGATTGCTTCCCAGCTACTACCCTTCTGGGTGCGTGAAGTTTATTGTTTGGACGTGTTTTGAGGCGTTTTCTACCGTAAACTGATTACAGAGTTTGGCTTAGAAAAAACTCGTGCCTGATGTATGGGTTACATACCCGGAACGTCGCCCGGAAGGTAGTTATTTTCTTCCCCCGTCTGCCGTTTTAGAGTTTTATCAATTGTGTTTGTAGCATTCAAGACATCTTGTGTGCGTGCAAACCTACAATCCTTCAAATATAGGGAGTTTTATTTAACCTTTAAACAAAATCAGTTTAAAAAGAACAAAAAAAACTTTGCATAATTTCAGGCGTTCTTCATTATCATTAAGTGGCTTACTAATAAGCGCCTAGATGTATGCAACCCAATATGTAAGCAATCCGTATCACACTCTGCGACGGGTTGTGTTTTTAGATATGTATTATAAAAAAGATAGTTTGATTGTGGTATAATCTATTAAATATCTGAATTTATTATAATTGATGTGTCAACAATCAAACTAATCCGGTCACCTACTGTTTATTTGAATCACGCAGGGTTCCGGAATACATTCTGTTAGGTTTTTAAAAATCGAAGCCAGTAAAATAAATTTTTGATCAATTTAGACTCATTAAAATTGAAGAGCATGCTTCATCAAATGATTTATGAATGATTTAAGTTACTTCGATGTTTAGTCGATGGCTGTATTGATAATAAATCTGGACGTCAGTTTAGCTTACCGTGCAACTGACAGTTTAAATTACATTAAATTACTTGAAATATTTTAAATTGCCATTTTAAAATCGTGCGAACTGAGACAAGCAGCGAAAAGTGATCGAAACCCTAATCAATTATTCTAATTATTCCTCAATTTGTTTTAATAACAAGATTAGCTGGTTCAAAGCAATTTCTTGGACAAAACAATGCCCCCACCGAATTAGTAGTGCAAACCACGCAAGTATCTTCTCCTCCTCTTGCCACGCAAACCTTGAACGTATCTGGGAAAACACCGAAATTAGCATTCATCGCTCGATCCAACCGCCGGGAAACGCTTCAATGCCGTTGCCAGTGGGTTTTGTGCATAGCTTTTCGATAATTGGAAGGGCTTCCTCTTATCCGGAAATTACATCACATCCGAGAGCATGCCATCCAAGTACGCCCCCATTTGCGAGCATGCAACCGACCGAACCCACATAGGGCACACGAAATGTAAAACCCGGTGGCACGACCGCCCTTCAGACAGTGGAGAACCTCCGTTTGCCACACGTTCTGCCGGCTAAGATTCGGATCGGCACAGTCAAGCACGCCAAAATCGACTTGAAGCAGACATGTCTTGAAGCACACAGGCCAAGAGTAAGGGTAAAAAGAAACAAAAAGAATGCTAGAGAGGGTGCAAGGGAGGGCATGCAAATATTGACATCATTTTGCCATCTCTGCGTCGACATGTCACTTAAGATTTTTGGGAAGGGCTGAAGGGCGCTTCGTGTGGCAGTTGATGCTTGCCGATGCCGCACGAAGAAGTTCTGTGTCACGTACCCCTGAATCGGCGGGGAGGGGGGGGGGGGGGTGCGGGAGGTGACGGATGAAGAAAATAAAATAAATTGAGTTTCCAGATCAAACCAGAACCTCCGAGCCAGCATGATCAGAAACCGTGAGATAAGCATCTGTTCCGGGCAGAATCCGACCGATAGGCAAAACCCGGCACAAAACCGATTCCGCTTCGGTACGCACGCAAAAGCTGGAATTATTATTATCGATTCCGATTGCGTTCGGTGGTTTGTTTATTTTAATAAGTGTATGCGGTTTTGCGCGCTGCTTTTTGTCTCATCTGCGAGACGAGAACGCTTAAATCAACAAACGATTCCATTCGAATCGATCAGTGGTGATCTCGTTAAAAATTTGCTTCGCTTTTCGAAATCGTTTGGCATTTGGGGAATGCAAGAGAATGAAAGTTTTAAAGTGACTTTTGATTGGTCTACACTGTGTGAGGGATGATTCAGCTTGTACTTTTAAGCAAATATAGTAGTTTTGGGTAAAATTTTGACTGCAAATCACGAGTTATTCGTTTGAAGATATCTATTAATGAGAACACTCATCACTTTTAATCCAAAATAAAATAAAATATCCAAAATAATTAAATTAAAAGTTTTTCTATCCGTAATATTGTTTTACTCTAGTACCATCTGTTGTCAAATAGCGAAAGCAATCAAAACCACTCCTAGCTTGTACACCTGATCACCATAATATATAGATTTCTTTGCACTAAATAATCTCCTGAATCTATTAACAGAATTTTTCTTTTACTGCTAAACTATTATAGCCAGGGAATATTTCGATTAAGAAAAGAATATTTCGGAAACAAAAATAAAAATCGTTAACCTGTTTGTTTCGCACAACTAGTTGCTCCTGTTTGATTCGCTGCAGTGTATACGTACCTTCATCATTATTAAAGATATATATTTGCCACACAGTACACTCCACACTGTGCACACTCCATGAAGCTTCTTGCAAACCTATTAACCCACCTATTCCAGAGGACTTTTGAGACTTTTTGCCTTCCCACACAAAACAAAGCTCAATCGAAGTTGCGTAGGAACATGATTGATCACCTTGTTGTGTAAAGCCCACTCGCAGCGCGCACTTCCTTCACAAAACGGTTTTCGGAACAAAAACCCTTTTTCAAAGCTATGCAGACGCGTCCGCCCCATGAAACTATGGAAGCACTCCAGCAGTAACAGCAATGGAGCTCGGCGTTGGCCGAAAACCTCAGCACCGGCAATTTATTTCACATTAGAGTAACCAGCTACCATTATCCTACCCCTTGCTCGTTCCTTCCTTTCCCTTTCCACCAGCTCGTTCCTCAGTGAACAGCGGTTAAAATTTAGAGCATGGTATGCAACAGCACAAACTAGGCCACCGAGGCGTGTGTGGTGTGGTGAGCGAGCTGGTGCCACCATCACCCTGCTGACCCGGAAAATCCACACTACCGTCCGGGACGATCGGTAAATCCCACCCGACTACTTGTTTCCAGCACTACGAGTTCATTGTACACCTTCCGCCACGGTGCTGTTTAAAGGGCGGGGCACGTGGTACGGGCATGCAGAGCGAAGCAACAAGATAAACCCATCTACACGTGGAGCAGTTCACTTCCACCTTGGCCACAGCATCCGAGCGGGAAACCCGTGCCAAGGCGGGCAGGCGGGCAAATTTATGCTCCGTATCGAAATCGAAATCAGCATTCGAATGGGTCGGTTTGTGTGTGTGTGTGGTGGTTAGGTTCGGTGAATTGTTTTGCAGTAATTATGTGGATTAAGCATCAAATCCCGTGTGCATCTCTCGCGCATTCCACTGCCGCCACCGGGTTTTATGGGCATTAGTAGGGCAAGTTGATGCACCCGGAAAGGGGTGGGAGGGGGGTAGGAAAATGCACCGAATTTTTGCGCCCCATTTATCGGTTGTATTCTTTATTTAGTTTCCAGTGGATGGAAGCTCTCCTTTCTTCCATTTTCCCTCCTTTTTTAACATGGATTTTCGATAAAATCGTGCCACGGTGAGAGTGTTCATAAATATTTCCGTTGGCTTTCGATTATCCGAGTTTTCCGTGCTCGCAGCATCGCTGGGGGGTTTGGTGGTGGTGGTAGTGGTGACCGTTGAGGACATGAATCATGCTTTCCTTTCACTGCTTGGGAGGTTCCCTATGCGCAAACACACATCGTTTGTTCCTAAATTATATCGTTACAAGGCTGCACCCTGTAGCGTGGCATCGTGGAAATGAATAAATTGGGAAGGCAAAAAAAAAACGAGACAAGTGGAGTAGAATTTTCGTTTAAAAAATTCCTCCCTTTCACACGTTCCCCAAGCCCTATCTCGGTTCAGCTGAGTGTACCGAGTAAAAAATCCACTCCGCAAAAGCATGAAATGCACGGAGCTAGCTAGCAATGCGCGACGAGCGTAAAACTGCGGAGCCATTGCCTTTGCATATGCTTCCCATCCAACCACATCCACGTAACGTAAGCACAGGAAATGATAATATATTTGCAGCATTAATCTTCCACACTTCTTTTGTCATCGAGCGGTGCGTTTCATGTTCCATTTTTGTTGTTGTTGCTTCGCCTTACTAGAGCCAGTTGCAACCAGTGTCGTTCGTTCGTCGGGCGTGGTAAGCTGCAGTAGTAGTGGCTGCTTCACGCACGCACACGTGTTGAGGTGAGGTTTTAAAATTGTACCATAAATTGTTAGCCGTATGAGGACGGGTGTTTGACTGTTTTTGATCCTCTCGTTCTTGCTCTCTTTTTCACTCCCGTTCTCCAACCCGATGGCTGTGAGCCGTATTTTATGACCCGAGCAGCGGTGGGACTCACACATGTCGTTCCGGTCACGCAAAGTGGGATTTGGCGGTGCAGTGGATTGGTACGGTGGCTCCACTGGGACTTGGTGGCTGGGAGGTTGCGCTGGAAAGCGTTAGACATATTGACTATGTGTGTGTGTGTGTGTGTGTGTGATAGTGTGTATTTTTTTTTTGTTTCAAAATGTTTAGCGTTATTTTATGCCGAATTGATGCCTGAGCAAGCGTAATTTTGAATGTTATATTGCTATTAAAAATTTAAAACGTACTAAAGCAAATGCTTCAAACATAAAACATTGTATTTTTTTTACACAATTATGATATTCAATAATTACTTTACCATTACTTCACTGAGAGAAAGAAATAAAAAAAATCAAATAAAAACACTAAAGTAAAGATTTGACAAGGTGAGCGCCTGAATGTATGCAACGCAATGTCACTGATCGTAATTATTCAGTAAACCATATTTTTTGCAAACGAAACCATCTTTTCCTTTCAAATCCTACCACCACTGCGTTTGCATCTTTTCACATAAACATGTAACGCTCGCTTTCGCATACGCTCACCTGCGCATTATTCCCCGTAAAACTCAAGCGCCTCGGAAAATGGTGCATTCTTCATGCTTCAAGCAAAAATAAAAAGCGTCAAACGTTTCCCACGTTGTCTGAGCTGCCGTTGCAGGAAAACGCAAGAGAAAAAACGGACAGCACACAAAAAAAAAAAACAAACAAACAAACAACCAACAAGCATCCGAAAGCCCTATGACAGTATGTCGCCTGCAATCCGTTTTGCGGGCGAAACGAAACACGTGACAGTTATGACGCATCACGCTGAAAGGCGGAAAGGCTTGAGCCTGAGTTAAGCAGATTAAAGCGTAAACGAGTGCATGGTGGTAGGAGGAGACCAAGGGAAAACGAAAGATGATGTAAACGAACAAAAACTGCTTTGCGTACGTAAGCTCATGAGAAGCTGAAAAAAAAAATCGTGTACAGCAAAACTCCATTCCGGGATGGTTGGATGTAGCTGTGCGCCTGAATGTATACTTTTGCAGGAGGAGGTTTTTTTTGCAGTTGCTATTCGTTGCATGTCATCCAGAGAAAGGAAGTAAAATGGTCGCACCAAATGCAAAGTGTCTTTTGTCCACTTAGTGGGCTGGTGGTTGGTGTATGCGATGGCAAGGTGGTGGCAAGGCCATCTCAGATGGTGTTCGGTGTGGGTTTTTGTTCGAAACCAGGTTTGGTTCTAGCACTCTGTTGCAAAGAGGTTAAGGTAACCGGGCTGAATGCTGCTAGCTGCACTTCCAAGCCAGCCACTAAAGGGAGGTTAACTGGCAGATAAAGAGGTCACATCCCGCAGGATCTTTGTCCACCAGCAGAAGGAAACTGGTTTTGTAATCTTATCAGAGAAATTGTTCTATACAGAAAGGTTCCCGTCAACCGAAGCTACACCCTCCGATAAATATGTGATAATTGCATCTTTTGGATGAAAGAAAAAAGTCCTTTAAAGGGAAGCTTCCACACTGGAATAGAAACGATTCAATCCTTCGACGCTTTAACATCCAGTCTGTTAAACGATTTCGCTTCAAGCTTCAGCAAAACCGGATCCATTCCTAATCGAGATAATGCCAAGCCCAAAGCCCACTTGAGATTGCCGGTGGCCCGATATCCGGAGCGGCCGAAAAACCAGCGGGACAAAAAGCAACCTATCAACCACTCATGACAAGAGCGACAGCAACACGACCTCTCGAGATCCGATCGATGTCGAATAAAACCCTTCCCCCATTCGCTCACCTTCCATACCCCTCCTACGTTCCCCTGTATTCTGTAGATTTGGTGACGGTATTGGAGCCCACTGCCCACCATCAGCGACTACACTTCCGCCTTCCGCTGGGGCACATTATGCAAATGGTTCTAATTATTTGATTTCCAAACAGGAAACTTTCCCCGTTAGCCAAAACCTTGGGGCTATCTTGTTCTGCTGTGCACCCACCCACACACACACCCTGACAGTTTCCTTTTTTTTCGTTGTCCGTTTGCCACTGTTTTCCTTCCATTCCGATGGGCACGATGGATGGGCCAGTCGGTGGCTCACTGTTACGTGATGATGGTCGTACGGAGGCAGCAGAAAAGCAGCGACAGAAACCCATCGTTTCGAGAAAAGAGTGACGCTTTGTGAAGTGCCTTTGTACTGGAGCGTATTTTCCTCCTTGACCACCAGACCACGCTGCACGACTGTTCCAGTAGACTGTTCAAGCCGTTTTTTTTTTTTTCGGGAAAATCTCCAAAGAAAAACGATAAAAGTGAACCCACCCGCACCGGAAACTGGTCCGGTTCTTATCACAGTGCAAAGTGAGAGCGGGTGGTGCGATGCAATCCGACAGCACCATTGCGCTGGGAACCGGGAAGTGTAAAAGAAACACTTTGGAACGGTGTTCCCATTTTCCCCTGCCCGCGCCTGCTTTCTGTGCGCGAGATAGGAAAAGCGCACCGTGCCAGTGTCCAGCCAGGAACCACCCAGGGAAGCGTCGCGTGGCGTGATGCAACAATTTTGTTCCGATTTCAATCACTTCCCGGAATGAGCCAAAAACGCGCCACCGATTCGACCGAACGAGGTCAACTTATCGGCTAGCTGCACGCGATTCCCACATCTCACACCAACACACACACAGAAGAGGAACGACTCACCCACCTACACGCTGGACGGCGTGGACTCGAAATGACCTTTAGCGCGGATGTAAATTCAAGAGCTTCACCCTCAGCAGTTGTAATGGATTTTTCATTACCCATCCGCGGCCGGGTGGAAGGGCGGCGCTTGGCGCTTTGGATACTAAGAACGAAAAGGGAAATCACTGGAAAGGGTCCAGGAATTGAAGCTCATTATGCACGTACACGTATGCGGCGCAGTGTCGGAAACGATAACGCTACTCACGCTGCACGAACCTGGAAGTGTTTTTCCTGAGAGTGGTTTGAGCCTGTGACACTCGGTGGAATATTTTCCTTGAAATTCCCAAGAATCACCAAGAAGAATTTCATTAGGAATATTGCTCATTATTATTTCTTTACGGGTAAAAATGATTAATTTTACCTGAGAAGATATTCATTTTGCTCTTTGATTATTCTATTTAAGGTTCTTTTGCGGTTCGAATTTTTCAATTGTATTATGGATATAAATATACGTTTTGAGCGTACGCGTGGTACCAACCCATAGCGGAGGAAATCGATTCAAGCCAGCCAACAAACGGGTCAACTGGTGCACTTTCCAAAGCAAAGCAAAAAAATACAGGGAAAAACAAAAAATCAACCCCAAAGCAAAGCAAACAATAATCCCTGCCTGCATGTTGCACGTCAGATGCAAAAATTTGTCAACAAACGCTAACGAATTGGCTTTGGTGGGTCGTTCCCTGTTTTCCCCCTCGGTACAAAATGGATGCGCCTGGTCCTTTTCATTAATCCCGCATCGCTCCAGGGCTGGGCGAGCTGACGGGTTCGAATAATGCAGCGGCCACACTGAGAGTGTGTGTGAGTGAGAGAGAGAGAGAGTGTGAAAGCTGCAAATAGGATTAGTCAGCAGCTATGGTCAGCATCTTGTGACTGTACCGTGCAACGTACGTTTTTCTTTTTATTCCGTGTGAGCATTTTTCCCCTGAATGGAGGCGCCCGGTGCCTTGTACAATAGGGAGGGTGGATTAATTCACACGCAACTACAAATGGGGAGCGACAGAGAGAAAGAGAGTGACAAGTGCCGATGGCAGAGAGCAGCGACAAAATTGACGTGTCACTCAGAATCGGAATCGGGTTGGTAAAGCGGCATCACCAATCATCGATGCTTCGTTTGCTTTCGAAAAGAGCCGCTAAAATACAGCAAACTTTTTAACAGTTTTAAATATTATATTTTTGCGTTAAATGTAACCATAATTTTCTTCTTCAGTTGAGATATTTGATATATTATTTTATCACTTTTTAATTTCCTTTTAATGAACTCTGTAAAATAAAATTTCCAATGAGCCACAACAAAGTATCAATAAAAGAGATTTCTCTCTGATGCAATTGCAAACCACAGAAATTAAATTTTTCTATACATTCTATACAAAATCTTTCTTTTTCACCCCAAAAAAGCACACACGAAATCGAAAAGTCATCACAACCGCAACAGAAAAGCGTTTAACCTTTCCGATTTCCTTTGCACACTGGCGGCACCCAATTCTCACCCCATTTAAACCCTCCCTGATTATCCTACCGAGGGAAGGATGGGAGGGGTGGGAACAGCCAAATTTGGGCCATACATTTTTATTTGTTTGTTTGCAAATAAACTAGACCATATTCTTCTTGATCCTAACGATCGCCGCCGGTTTTTATCCCGTTTAGCATTTGGTTTTTTTTTTATTTCCCCCTCTCTCTCTAGCTGGTTGATGGTGACCAGGGTTATACCCCTCCCTCGGAGCGCCCACTAGCTGCCACACGAATATCTCACTCGTACAAACCGCAGGCCCCAAACGTTGAAGCACATTCGATCATCAGTATCCTTTTTTACCCATTTCCTCCCAGGGATAGAACTGGCGAGACGTGCAAAGTGAACGTACGAAAGTGGTTTGCGCGTTTGTTTGCCTCCCACCGTCCCGTGCGGCCCGTAAGCGTCCAAGCCGTACGCCGGCTGGCACTGCGACCCCCCCCCGCGGGAAAAGTCACGTACGCTCACGCTCCCACACGTGTGACCTGGATGAATTTTCGGACGAAAGCTTAATCCATTCCACCCAATCCGAGCGCCGCGGCAAAGGCAAATCCTTGCAGCAATGAGTGCAGTGCAGCCGGAAGGAAAGCAAGGGAGAAGCAGTTTTAGAGATGATGCAAGCAGTGTACGTGAGCAAGGGGGAGAGTGTGTGCGTCCGGGCAATGGCTATTCACCATCGAAATGGACTTTGAGCAATGAAGTTGGATTTTCGGCTTGGTTCGGATGCTTTCACCGTGCTCGGGAAAGCGATCCAAGCGGTCAAAAGCTGTACCAGACATGCACACATGTCGCGGTTCACACGAGCTGGCTGGAAAGATGGAAAGATGCACCACCGCTAGGTTTATGGAGCATGCACCGGCAGATGCTCGGCACACATTTCAGCTCAATTTGTCCCGGCGAACGACCGATTATTTTCAACTTAAACCTAGACTCCGAGAAGCGCTGGTCGGAGAGGAAATGGAGCGAAACAACGAAACGATTACATTCACAAGTAGGGGTGGGGGGGAGGGAGCTGCCATCGTCCCTTTTACGCCACGAGCAGCCACGAGAAATGGATAATGTCCGAACGTTATTGCCGTGTGGAAGCAGAACGAAATTTGGGACTCATGAAATATTTCCTCACATTTGCGAGCGCAGGCAGCACACGGCACGGAGCAAATGCGATGAGGGAATGTAATCGGGAAAGAATATTTATAGCACGGGCTAGGCACACACTCACTGACCTTACCTTAACCGGATGGACGGACCGAGTGCTGCAGCAGTTCAGGTGAAGCTGGTCAGCGTCCGCATGGCCGTGTGCATCCGGGGTTATCTTGGAAATGATTTGGAAGTAACGCGTTTATCTCTGTCGAAGGGATCGACAGAATGGCGTCGCTAGGAGCGCTTTCGAGCGGGGAATTGTTAAATAAATACGGCCATGTGCGGAAGCAAAGCGAGAAAGGGAGATAAAAAGGAGTCTGAAAATAGTAATAAATCTATCGAACAAATGCTTCGTTTGTGCAACGGGTGGGATTGACATCTTGAAGCTTAACTCCCTTTGAAATGAAAAGAGTAAAAGTATTTTTAAGATTTACTTTTTTAGAATTACAAGGATACAAGTTGTAGAATTGAGTTTTTGCAATTAAACCGTAATACAACGGTCCAGACTCCAAAATACGAGAAATGAAAATTTTAAGACTTTCCTGAAGAAATCAGATCTTACATAAAGTTGAATAAAAAAAACCTTGGTGGTTTGTAGAAGATAAAGGATGGAACAAAGCAAATTAAACAAAAATACACATGAAAATATAAATCTCTAGACCCAGGTGTTTTTTTATAGAATTACATCTGAATTCAAACTAATTTAATTTTAAAAAGCATATCATTACTATTCTGTGTAATATTTTACAACATCATTGAAGAAAGGCAGCAACATATCAGGTAGCTTAGGTCCAATATGAAAATATTAGAGAGTTTTTCAGCGAGTGTAAGGCGCTTCAGAACGTTAAATAAGTAAATTTTTAAACGTTTTGTACGTAATTTGACTTAAAGCTTATAAATTGTGCTCGGAGCTTTTAGTTGAAGAAAGCAAAAAGGATAGGCGATATAAAACCCCCCCAAAAAAAAACTCTTTCCCTCCCCGTGGACTGCTTTTCACTTTTTGCGCACACCAGAAAGACGCCGCAGCGTTACAGCGATGGAGGCATTTTTAAATTCATTCCTATCTAATGTGTTTTCACACGTGCAAAGAATTGCGTTTGAGCACAAACGTACAGCTTCGACTAAACTGAAACAAACAACACCAGCGTACCGCTACGGTTCGCAACGGTTCACTGAGATAAACGCCATCGCAAACAGAACGAAAGTAACAAATAACACTTACGCTCCTGCACATCGGAACTGCATCACCATGCTCGTTGCAGCAATGGGGTGGTGGTTGTTGAGAGGAGTCGTGTGAAATCCGAAAGTAACTTGGCCGCAACTTATACCCGGTGCCCCAGTCGCTCGTGAGGCAGCTTTTTCCGTTTTTCCGAGCTTCCCGTGCGCTCCCCATCCTTACCTTGCACCTCTTGCAGGCCCGCTCGCTCGCATCCCGATTCAGTCTCACTTGTTTTTTTTTTTCATGTATGTATATGCATGCGTGTTTGTGCTTTTCCTTGGTTCCCCGGCGACGGTGACGGAGGCGGAGAGGCTCAATTTTCCTCCGATTTTCCAACGCCACTGCACGGCCACCCTTTCCGGGTGCAGACTGCGTTACTCCTCCGGCCAGCCAAGATCCTCGCCGACGAGCTCGTAGAATTTTTGATTGTGTTCCACGAAGAACTTACGCAACTTCGATATCACAACCGGATCGACGCGCGGGTGCTTCCGGCCCTTCGTCTCCCGCAGACACTTGTCGCCCGTCTCGTTCCGCAGACAGTAGAAGCCTTTCGTTTCGTTGAAGTAAAAGTTATTGCTACCGATCCGTGGCTCGATGCCTGGGTACGCCAGTGACGCCGGGGTGACGGGGGTGGATGAAAAGAAAAGATCGAGAAGCAATTATTGAAAAAATGGAAAAAAATTTTTAGCAGTACAATGTATGCATGGGGGGATGCTCTCGAAGGAGCCTCTGACCGTAACAGTGGTTGAAAATTAAGCAGAACATGTTGGTACAAAACATTCCTCACCAACCGGTTGGAAAGTAGGTTAGGAGGCTCTCAAACACTTTGATATTTGTTGCAGAAACTACACATGCCAAGCGCGAAAACAGCTCTTCCGGCGCTGTGCTTTTTATTTTATTCAAATGTTGTTCACAAACTCGTTGAAGTGTCATTTCCATTTTCATCATTTACTCCCTTTTTCTACCCCGTTTGTAATTGCAAAACAATGAGCAGTGAAGCAGAATTCAAATATTTTAAAAATAATTGCACCATCTTCTACTTTTCCAACCAAGAGTCACGGAGTCGAGTCGCAAAAGTAAAATGAACGTCAATTAGGGGGAAAAACGGCTCGAAAGGAAAACCATCCACCGTTATGTTTGTGCCGCCGTTCAAGTGATTCTGCTCTTAACCGACGCCCGTAGAAGAAAAAGCGAATTCTGTCACAATTATTTCTTACCCCAGAAAATCGTCGCTCCCTTCCCGCAGCTGATGAGCTGTGAGCACCCGGAATGACCTTTTAGTGTATCCGCTTTGCCGATCACCTCCCCCCCCCCCCCATCCCTTTGAACACTTGTTGACCCACTTTGAATCCCGATTACTCCAGCAGGGTGGATCCCGCTTGATTGTAACTATCGTGCTGCTTTGGTCATCAAATAAAAAGCCTTTTTCCACCATCAAATCATCTGTTTCCGTAATTTGATAACTTTCATTATTTACCTCGATTGCTTATCGTGTATGTCCGGTATTTTGGTGTATGTCTGTGTGTGTATGGGCGAAGCGCCCAGTGGGTGAAGCGCCCCCCCACACACACACACACACACACACACATAAAGCTACCCAGGCAGCACGTATCGAATTATTAATCGGTTTCGGATACGAATCGCTACCCGCACCCAGCCACGGGCAAGCATCCGTTAATTATCCTTCAACTCGTTATAAAAATATATCACCCCCTCCTTCACGCCCTTCAAACTCCCACACAAACACACACGATTGCACAGGGTGGTGAGAAAATCAATAACATTGAAATGTCAAAACCTTTGCCACTGGCGTAGGCCAGGCGCGAACCACAAACGGTTGCGGAAAGGACCTTTTCGCAGGCTAATGCGAAACGAAATAAATCAACGTTCCCCCGAGTGTGTGTGTGCGTGTGCTTTGATCTGGTCCGGAGCTTAATCACTTATTGTGGCCCTAATCTCTGTTTGATTTACATGCGGCGGGCGGGATGAGAAGATGTGCCACGACCACGCATCGTCGGTGGCGAGAACGTGGCGAGCGGGCGTTTGTGAGCTGGAATTTAATAATGGAAACTGATGTTCCAGACAGAATGATGAGTGGTTTTGAATAATGATGAGACAATAATAAGAAGCTAATGGTGGCAGGTTACAGTTAAAAAAGTAAGGCTTTGTAATTCTGCAATAAGAAATATTTAACGATGCACAATATGCAACAGTCACAGTTTAAAAAATGTAAAACTGTCAAAGTACTAGAGCATTTGGTGTAATTTTTAACCATAATCATGATCTACCCGTTCTCCATGTTGCGGTGGCTAGCGGAAGCGCTTAGCGCCGCGAGCTAAATTTTTATATTTTATTTTTTTTTTTATTTTTTTATTAAAAAGAGTGAAAAAGGTTTTTTTATTGATAAAACTTAGAGTATTGAACACTTTCTCACATCGCATAGTCATAAGATGAAAAAAGTTTAATATTACAATCATTAACGATTAGTTGTCAAAAACGGACAGCTTCAGCTAGCGGCCAGCAGATGGCGGTAGTACAAGATAGAACTTCCCTAGCAACGCAGCTTGTCGCATCTTTGCTTTCAGGAAGAGATGATCGAAATTTAATAATTGCTTTTCTGCTACCACCTTCTGGGTCATAACAAAATGTTTAAAAAAATCGCGAAACAGTTCGTTGTTCTTTGAGCACATCAAGTAAAGCTTTAACTGGTTGTAAAATCATGGTGTCTATCAATCGATGTACCATGAAATCCATATCCAATACTAGTTTGTATGGTTGTATAGAATATGTTTTCCCATCCTTAACAAGAGCCATTTTTATTCAACAATTTCTACCACATCAACATCAATGTCTAACGTTTGACGCCAGTTGGTTTTGAGCTTCGGGGCTGTCCCATTTTCATCACAAGCACCAACAGAAAACCAACACGCCCTTCTACAAATACACGCCCGTACTATACCCACATGCTGGTAGAATAAATGCTATTACAAATGAGGTGCCCGACTCAGGAAAAACCGCCAAAATACCGTCGGAGGCAAAAGTTTTCTAATTACTGAAGATGGCAGCTCTGTTTGGCATTCGTCTTTCGCTTACACCGCGGCAAGCCTTCCGGGTTTCCCCCTTCCCCGTTTGCCACGCCACAGCATTACATCCGTGTGGGGACCCACCGTGTGACGTGTGCAAGTGACGCATTCCCACACCTCCACCCGTTTTCCTCGCACTTGCCGCGCACGGAGAGTGATTGTTTTCCTTCATTGGTTGGGTAAATTGAAAAACCGCTCCGGCTCTCGGCCGGTTTGCAGCAGCTGCCTCGGTGAAGCTTTCTTCTCCGTACGCTTTTATTAAACGAGTTATCAGCCAAGCGGGAGCGAACGATAAAGCAAAATGATTTCCTTGCAGTTTCCGCACAAGCAGGGTGGCAGGTTTCTTACTGCGCTCTTTCGTCCACTTTTATGTGTGTGGCTGTATGTCAGGCGCGTAATAGGCACAAGTAAGGCGCACCACCCTCCCAATCAATACCATACCGTGTTGTGTTGCTGGTTTTGTTGTTTTGTTTCACACAGTAGATTTTAAAATGCCTGATGCTTCCCGAACGGCATCGGTGGCAAATGATTGATTGCTCAACGGTTTCGTTCGGGCGTTCGATGCAATCACTCTACCGCACCGCCGCTACCGCCCAGAGAACCCATCCAGAGAGGGGCGATTGGATCGCGAGGACGGGTTAATTAAAAAGATGATTACAATTCCATTCCGATGGATTAGACATGCTCGGTGCAAATAGACTACAGCCGGCTCAAAACGAGGGTAGGAGGAGCAGAGTGTTGCAGTGATGGATTTTATAGTGGCGTTTGATGAGCTTCATCAAAATGACACCCTTGACCGTTTTGGGTTTGTTTCAAAAGGCACATATAGAGCCACACCAGTGGACACCAGTACGCTGACCTCGAGGTAAAATTGACTTTCGTTGATGGATAGCAGTTATTAGTTGGCGTAGGTCAATATTAGGACACCAACGCACGCTTCCAGTTGCGCCATGAGCTAATAATTATACAAAGTCTTGGAGTGAGTAGGGCTGTATTTTATGTCATTTAATGATTGCTCAGTGATGTCAATCATCAAACGCACACTGCTTGGTAGTAAAGTGTCTTTGTATCTAAACATATCATCATCAAATTTTAACGAAGCTTAACAGTGTTTCTGTATTTAAAAGCCTTAATTCGTCTTCTGTCTAGCAGTCTGGCTTCTCCGTGTTACATTGACCTCCAATTTTGTTATAGACGAACAAAACTGCTAACTGCTTCATGACATCCACATCAATAATGCTATTAATGCCGCAAAAGGGAGGTAAACCTTTAACATAGTATTGCAAATCAAATCCTAGTTGTAATCAGCAAATCCTATCTAAATCAATATGCATATCTTAAGGCCGGGCTACACGGAGCAGTCATTCATTCTTGTTCAACATTACGCTAGCGTCATCTGTTGCATACCACCGGTAACTGGCAAAAGCGCAATACACTTAAATTACTTAAAAAATCACTTTTTTCACAAATCACAAAAATTCTGCTCGCACGTTGATTTGAGGAGCGCAATTGGTATGACAGCTCACAGCTGCTGTGCATACACACACACCAAACTGAACCGATACAGCAACCGATAGTTCCTATTTTTTATTTTCTTCACAAAAAAAAGCGTAATATGATTCATTTTGGTAAATTTTTAGCATTTGAACCAATTTTCACGATTATTTCCTTTTAGTACCGGTCACGAAACAATGAATTAAAAAAGCTGAAACAACCGTTTTTATTTCAATCGGTTTTTTAACCGATGAAATGCGCTTGTCTTGCTTCTAGATATTGTCACCAGAAGGCGCTGCTGCCGATTGATTCCGAGTAGACCGGTTTTTATTCCTCTAGGGCCTCCAGGTTCTCCAGTTATTGTTTCTTATTGGACCATTGGCACTCAAACCACTTTTTCAAACATGTTCTCGTTGCCACTTTCAATATATTTCAATTTTGGGAGTTGTGTTTTTCAAAAAAAAAATCAAACTTTTTTCGTAGTTGCTCTAGATTTCTTGGAAAAATGAGATTTTGAAAAATCACTGTTGAGTTCCTGACAAAGTGAGTGCTAAAAAATGTTCAACGCTCGTGGCCCCGTGCCCTTACATTTTCACCACAAAAGTTATTCAATTCGCATGTTCAATGAGTTTTAATAAAGAGTGCTCTGTATGATGTTAATTCTTCCTTATTTTTATTCAAAAGTTACCTCCAGGTCAGTACTAGTCCTAACATGGTTGAACCTTCTGAAAATTAAAAATTCAATCATTTCAGCCATTGTCCATCACAAAACTAAAGGAATAAATTTAGAAAAAGCTTTAAAAACTCATTCTCTGCACTGACAATTCCGCCGAAAATGTGTAACTTTATCCACTTACCAGAAAACAAAACTTCATGATGAATCTCTTTAATGTATTCATTTACCCACTGGTCCGCAACAAACGGTGCAAATGCTTGCAATTAATCCCACAACAAATAAAAGAGCACACACACTTTGCTTACTGTTTCTCCCTTCCCATCCCGAGGCACTTACCTAAAAAATCCTCTATTCGGCGCAGCTGCGAAACCGGATCGTCGATAAGCTGGTCACCGTTGACGACCAGTAATTGCTCGCGGGGGAACACCTCCAGCCAGCGGTGCACGTGCACGTGATACTGCGAGATGGCCAACGGACGGTACGCCTCGTTGACCGTGCCGTTCGGCAGGATGGCTAGCTCCTCAAACGACCTGTCCCCGACGGGCGTTGGTGATAAGGGAGGTGAGGGGGAGGAGATGGCACCAGAAAGAAAGCGTAGAAAGAATGCGAGAAAAATTCAAACAACAATCAGGAATGGAGTAAGAGAAAGGGCCGAGCGGTCGGCAGACACAAGTTCGCATTAAAAGTTTGCCATCATTCAACGCGTCCAACGGTCCAGACAGTCGACGGTGTTGCGGCCTCGGAGCATCCTAAAGACGCATCAACAAGCGGAGAAAACAAAAAAAAGCGAGGAAAAAGCCACCCCTTCTAAGGCCTCCCCAGCACGTGGCCGGAAAGTAAGTTGGCAACAAAAATTAAAACAAAATTACCAACAAATTAGACCCACGTGAGACCGATGATTAGTGACTTTCGCGTTGGCGCTTACATTCTGTGCCTTTCGGATCATTTTTTTGCCGTTTCGTTGCCTGCATGTAACGCTTCATCTCCCTTCTGGCTGGTAACGCTAAATGATTGGTTTCAAGCGAAAATTGAAGACTTGTCGGATGTGGGAGCTGATGCTGCTGATAACGAATAAGCCTGCCCTTCTCATCGCAGTTAAAAAAAAAACAGTTCAATTCTTTTGAAGTGTTCCAAGTATCGTGCGCGCTTTCGACTTGTGCTTTGCTTGGAGTGTTTATTTTTCCAGCAACTTCCTGTATTTTTAAGTTTTGAAAAACATTATATTTCTGACGCCCGCGCACCCGAGGGGATGGAAAGTGTATCAAAATATTTTCACTTGTTGTGTTCTAAAACCTCGCGCGAGGAGATGAGAGGGTGTGTTTTTTGTACAACTTTTCACTTCGATTTGAGTTCGCGAGCGGTTGAAACCATTTAAACACTTCCCAAGGCCACAAGCCCGCTGTACCGGTCGATTAGAAAAATTGTCTGATGCAACGACTGCTGCGGGTGGCTGTTTTCGCGAACAGCCAGCTTCTGCCACTTCTCGGAAGTAATCCGAGCCACAGCACGCGAAAAATACCCACAAGGAGGAGGAGATTCCTTCACGCCCTGTTCTCGCTTGCGAGCTAGCCACATGTTTATACCATTGGTTGGTTTATACACATCTGTCAACTGACTTGCTTTTTTGTCTTTCACTTATGGCTAGCTGTAAAGAAGACGAGAAGGAGATGGATGGTGTCAGAAGGAGGGAAACCGCAACCAAACCGAAAGCATATAGAGGCCGGAACATGTCAAACGGCTAGACACAGCGGAACGAACAGTTGTCGTCGTTCTCGGTGAAGGAAGACCTTTTTTCCCACAGTTTGTGATCCTAAATGTATGTTTGTTTGTATTTTGTATGGATGAGCACTCGAAGGAATTACACGATAAGAATAAGGACAGAGGAAGGAATGTATGTAAGTGGTATCACTGTTGTCACCACAACAGGTTACAAATGTGTCGAGTGGGCCGATGAAATTCCCTCGAGCGACGAGGCGAGCCGCAGTTGCGGCGCATTGGCAATGGATTAGGAAAAAAAATGTAAAATGAAAAGTAAGTTTAACCACCGAGGCGTAGGTTTGATTTGTGGTGCGAGACTTTCGAAAGAGTACGGGGAATACCGTACAAAGCAGCGCAGCTCTGAAAAACCGATGAAGCATTCCGCGAAAATCACATCCCCAACCGACGCTGTTCATTAAAAGCTGATGGTCGGATTCATTTTGTATTGATTTTTTTTTTCTGCAGTTTTTTCATCTCGTTTCCTGCCTTTGTGCGCTTCGTGATGCTTTAAATACGGTTACAGTCAATTGCACCTACCTCGACAGAGGGGAAGTTGACGAGAGGCTCTGCTGCTGGGGTAGTGTTGCCGTTGCCGCGTGACTTCGAAGCTGTGTGTAATCGGATATTGCTCTCGTTACGGGTTCCCTTACAATTAGAAGCAGCTTGATGGACGCATTCATCGCTCGGACTCGCTCCGGAACCTGTGGATGAAAGAAGAGGTTTTAAGAAAGGAGGGGGGGGCAGGGGAAGAACAGGAAGGAAGCAACAGATAATTATGCATGCGAGAGATCGTTAACGAGAATGCCACCGGTGGTGATGGCGAAGGGCAGAACATTAACGGTGAAAATTGTTATCCCGAGGGAGGAGGGGGAGGATGGAGGGAGGGAGTTATTTGCTGAGTTCTTTAAAATATTCGACTCATTGAAAGTGTTGCTGTAACGTTGTGTGGTATTTAAAATCTGAAGACTTAACCGATTGCTTTTGTCCGGTAAGAAAAACGCCTAAATGTAGGCAATCTAGTGTCGAGCAATAGTTAGCTGATAATATAGCTGTTAAGAAATTGCTTTTAAAACTGCTTAAAGCATCAGAGTTTGAAGATTCAGGTGTAGTTTTCTTCTTCACTCTAGATGTTTTGCAAATGCAATAAAAATAGTAACTATTAAATATTTAAAGCAGCCATGCGAAGAACACAGACATTTTTGATGCTACCCTTAGAGTTTGACCCATTTTGAACCATCAAAGGGGAGCTTAAAATAAAGCCAAACGGTCAGCGCTGGTTCAATGCCATTTCGCTGCATCATCCCAATCTTGCGATGACTTTAACACAACAAAACGTGAAAACTTCACCCTCGCCGGACTGTGCAAAAGCGAACTGTAGCAGAAAGCAGAACTCCATCCAGCAGCTTAACACATCAGACGGAACATTGCTCCAGCGCTTCGAGTGAACTTTTCCAGCTGCCAGTCACCCCCAACCGTCTCCCCTTTCTTCCGATTCCGCTCAATCGATCGCTTCAGTTCACCGGCAACGACCTAGGTCAAACGAATGTCCTTTGCCGAAGGGTCTCCACGTAACCCGCCGGCTACAAGTCGATCCCACGTCGGGCAGGGTCAGGTGTGTGTGTGTGTGTGTGTGATTGTAATCTTGCCTTCTCACGCTAAACCTTGTCACTTGAAATTGATTCATTTACTGGTACGAGTCAGAGTCGCGGGCAGCCATTATTCGCAGCGTGCAGCGGTGCGCTTTTCGATGTCATCCCCTTGGACCGCAGAGTTTGCCCTTGCCCGCCAGTGAATCCTTCAGGCAACTGTGAGCTTGGATGAAAATTTCACTTTTGCAATACCCTGTTTGCTTGTGTTTGTGTGTTGGCGCTTGTGGTTGGCACCACACTTCTCATCATCCTCGCGGACCTCACCCCAATTGCAGTTCGACAATCATTTTTCGAGCCGGGGAAGGGAACGAAAAAGTTAAGGACAAAGTAGCAGTCCATCGCTAAGGCGAGCCAGCAAGGTTACCCAGCGCTTAACAAAGTTGTTGCCTTTTAGAGGGCAAGCATTCTGTTCTTTATGTAGGCGTGTGTGTGTCGGTTTGTGTTTCTATAGTTCGTTAGTTGTCATACTTTTCAGCTGACACAGTTCGGTCGCTCGAGGGGATGCCAACGCCAGCAGCAGCAGTAGCATCCGTGCGCACCTCCGCCGCACCCCTCTCATGGCTCATTTAGCTGGCACACAGCTGCGAAATAATGTTATTTATGTTGTTTACTGCAAATTTTCGACAGCTCGTGATGTTCCTTTTTGTCACCCTTATCCCTCCCTTGCTTGATATTCGGTTTCGCTACGCTGAGCAAGTAGTAGCAGCAGCAGCAGCAGCAGCAACTTTCGCTTTGGAACGAGTGAAACGAGGTGAATCTGGGCAAAATAAATTATTTGTCTTTTCTTTTGCTGTACACTACCGAACAGATAGTGGGGCTTCTTTATGCCTTCAGGGGAAGAACAGGGCGCAAGGTGCACGAAGGGCAGCCTTTACAACCTTTACAAACCAACAAATAAATATTAGCAGAAGCGACCTTGCTCTGGTCGGAGCTTCATGCGGGGCAACAGCAAACCGCTGGGTCCGGTGGGAAGGGTGTCGTTACGGGACGGGCATTTGTTGCGCGCAATAAATAAGTGGATAAATTTATTTTACCACCAACTACCGCTTACATCTGACTGTTAGCGCCCTACATACGGGCGATTGTTGGCCCTCGTGTCTTGACCTTTTTTCCGTTATCTATTGCAGGACGGTTTCCAATTTAATGCTACACACATTTGGCAAGAAGTATACGATAGGTATCGTTTGGTAACTTTTGTATGTATACTATGTGAAACTATAAAGTGTAAAACACTTCACATTCCAAACACCAGCAAAGCGATCAAACGGATTTTTTTTACTCCGAACGATGTTTTACCATCGAACAGCATAATCATTTTATATTTAATGCGTCTTGCAATTACTGTACCTTGCGTGTTGTGATTTCATTATTAAAATTAAACTCATTCTCAACCATAACTACATGATGTATGCTTTCAATGAATTCACAATCGAAGTTATGGATGTATAAAAAAATGTCATAAAACAAAAAAATAGCCTAACTTTAGGCGCTAACTAATGTGGTTAATTGATGTTGGGGAATTTGCTGAAATGTCATATATGAACATTTCACAACGTGGGTCGTATCGCAGTTCTCTCGAGCATTTAGCTTAACAAATAACTTGACATTAGTTGCTGGGAGAAAGAAAAGATTATCACTTGCCCGATTCTGTGCGCCTAAAGGTATGCAATTCGTGTATATCGCATGTCTTTTTTTCATAAACGCATATTTTTATAAACAGTTCGTCTGTCTATTACAAATTTTCTCTCTTATGCTGTTTATTGCTTCGCATTTCAGATTATGTTTAATCATATTCAATTCATGCCTCATCGCATCCTCTTTAAGCTCAAGGCATACATTCAGGCGCTGACAATAATTATAACACGAAAATATGTATATATTTTGTGAATTATTTTGTGGTTTAATAATAATAAAAGAAGTGCGTGTTTTGCAGCCGAAAACTGGAACCTACACGTCACAACTTCATCGCACCATTATTCATCAAAAGGTACATGACGTCACCGATCGATTACCTCGCCGAAATCATATTGTACTACATGCACTCGCATTTTCAGTGCAAAACAAACGCAGGGAGAAAAAAGAACAGCAACAACACAACACAACCAGACCGATCCGGGTCGGGTGAATGAAAATGCAAATGCAAACAGATGCTTCATTAAATTCATGACAGTTTTGCGTTCGTCTGATGAGCATCGGAGCGCACACAGCATGTGGTACAAGCAGCACACGATGACACGACGGCACGATGATATAATTATTCTTCCATCCTCTCGCACAGCCGCCTACACACAACCCTTTTCCTTCTTCGCTTGCGCGCCTAACGTTTGTGAGCCTTCTTTTTTCTTCTTCGGAAAACTACTAGCACGAAAATTATGAAAATTTACCCACCACCAGCACGATGTGAGAGTTTGTGGTCGATGCAAGGTTTTCATTAAATACACACACACACACACTCAGCAATAGGAGGTCCTGGAGGGAATGGATGGTATAGAGACAGAGAAACAAAAAAACAGAAGAAAACACCACACGCACACATACCTCGGGTGTCACGAAATAGCTGGGGCTCTTCTCGATCGTTATCTGGCCACGGAAGGAGTGTGGCATCTTCTTCCGGTACCACTCGAGCCCCCTCAGGTAGTTTTCGTCGCGATCGAAAAAATGCACCTCGCCGGCAGCCTTCTGTATCCTTGGATGCAAGTACAGCATCTCGAGCAGGGCGCGTGTGCCACATTTTCTCACTCCTATTATTAAACACTGCGGGGTTGTGGGGTTGTGGAAAAAAAGTAATGAAAAAAAAGTAACGTAATTTGCGTGACACGCGAACCAGCGGCGTAATGCTTCGTACTCACTTGCGGTAGCCTACGACTAGTTTTGGGAAAGTGTATCCGGTTCGGAAACACGACGGGTTGATTGATAGCCGGTGGATTGGGTATGTGATTTGTCAGGATGGATATTTTGTTCTCCGAAATTGCAGTTGCCGCCTGGCGAAGGCACCCGAGGGAAGGCAAAGGAAGTGATTAATATGCATTGGGTGAATATTTATGGTTGGCGCACTTACCTGTATGCTGTACACCGCACTATCGTACAGGATGTGAAACGTTAGAAAGAGCGATATCAGCATCACCGAGAGAAAGAGCGCCGCCAGCTTAGGCCTCGATACGCCTACCACGAGGACGCAATCGGAGTGTGAAGAATCTGGCCCGAAGGGCCTCATAGCCGCTTTGGGTAACCATCTGCAGCGAGGAAGAGAGCGAGAATGTGGGAGAAGAGATTTGTTTAATAAATTGACACAAGTTTTTGCTGCCGGCGTTCATACTCGGAGCTCAGAGATAAAGCTAAATCAAAAAGGTTCTCAGACTCATTTGGCTCTTATATTCTTAATTTCCGTTTGAAATTTTTTCAACCCCATTCTTCTAAATTAAAAAAAAACATATTGGATCAATCACAAACCACTCTGCAATGAAAACCAATATTGTGTAACAGAGAGTGATGCTTGATGCACAATGGGACCTTGCTGTGATAAAAGCATGAAAATCAATTTAAGTTTTTTCCGTTAAATCATGTCGCATTGCGAAACGTGGCATACAATGCAATGGATTTATTTATGAACACAATTTATGAATTTATTGAATTATTTCCTTTTTTTGCTATTTCTTTTCTGAAAAAGTATGATAAGAAATATTCTCCTGCATTACTGCATTAGCGTTATACATTAATGGTTGATAAAACAAGCTGGAAATAGTCTATGAATTGAAACTGTACAAGCTTATTGATAAAAACACGCTTAAAATACATCTTCTTTTATTCAAAAGCGTGCCCACTGTGTGCAATGTTTAGGGAATAAGGCGATTGCGTACTGCGTGAGCATTAAAAGCTTCACAGAAATTAAATTTGAAAACTCGATCGAGACAGGAGGGGGGAGGGTGAGCGTGAATAACTCATGACAAAACGCTGGTACGTGGTTTTATCACACCAATTAAACCAGAAAAGCGGGAGAGCGAGAAAGAACCGGTACGAACGCAAATATTGGTTTAAATGCTTTAAAAAAGGGGTAGCAAAAAGGGAGGGAACGAGACTCTCGAGGTGATTGATTCGCTCGAAGATGCTTGCACAAGGTGAGTGGAAAATTAAATTTCTTTCAAATTAATTTCACCAAGACAACAGCACGCAAAGGTGAACTTAAAAATGGAGTTTTAAAAAAAGTTTTAATTTTTTGTCAATTTTAAACTAGTAGTAAAGCTTGCGGTTCTGCAGCAAAGATGTGTAAAGCAAACAAAACGGATACGGCTAGTCAGTTTCTTCTACGAATTTACAGCCAATTACTCGTACAAACAGCTTTCCGGAAAGTAGCTCATCCTTCAGCAACTATGCCTTTATCCGTTCGTCTCTTCCAGGAATAGGAGTAACAATTCGCTTATCTCGTTCAGTGCTATAACCGGTGCTTGCACCAGGAAAACGATTTTCATGCCGTCAGTGGGGAAACCCCCCAAGGGGTGGGAGAGAGGAATTTATCTAGCTGCAAACATTGCCTTTAATTGGTGGACCCCTTTACCGACGCAAACGGTATTAACTTACGCGTGGGGTTGAACGGTCCAGTAGCGGGGGCAACAATTCGTGACCGGAAGCGACCATAAAATCGTTTCACCCAGCAGCGCATTAGCGTTGATGAGCGATCCGACCCCCCCCCCCCCACCTTTCCCCTGAGGGTGGGACGGTTGTTAAGGAGACCTTAGTCAGGGGAAGGAGTGATAAAATAATTATTTTGAAAATAAATTTATTCATAAACATAAACACCCAGCCGCCATTTGGGGTTCTCGGCTGTCCCGAACCAGTCTTAACGACCGAGCCATCGTTCTCCCTTCTTTATGCTTCGAAATATACTCACAACAACTTTTATTGTGCATACTTTTGTTACTGTCAGCGGGAGAAGACAGTAAAGCAAGTCTAGAAATCTTTTTTTTTCCCGGCCCTTAAAGTACGGTCAGAAAAGGAGCCGAACTTTGCACACTTAAAGTCACCAGCACCTTGCAAAACAACAGCCTGCGTGGGGTAGCAACGAAAGCAAAAAACAAAAACACACACAAACTGCGCTCTGGAACAAATCAAAACTCACCAATCATAACATGCAGTATCGATCAATTCGAAGAAAAACCAAGAACCCTTAATTTGATTTACGAGAAACCAAATCGAGCACTGGCCCTCCCGTCCCCGACCAGTTTTCGTGCCGCCACCGACATTTTATGTTCTCGTTCGCTGTTTGTTTGTGTCCCATTCTTTTTTTTTTTTTTTGGTGGTGGTCAATTTTTGTTTTACGGTGCCTGCCATTACGACCAACGTCATTCGCCAACCTGTTGAAAGTGTCGGGCTGTGTGCCATCGTTTGTAAAAAAACGATCATATCCATCGGAGCCATATTTTCTGTATAAAAGCTTCGGCTTTTGAAAACCAAATGGAACACATGCTGCACTTAGCTTGATGCGAGATGAAAATGTACGATCCACCTGAGAATGTTCAATTTATTGCATTTTGTTACGAGTTACAGTGGAACCTAATGTTAACATTTTCTTTAGAAAATCTTCATCACTACACGTATGGTCGTGGTAAAAGCCCACCGTTTCCAACCACTGTCAGCAAAAATCGTCCCACTTCTGAATGGGAACACCAATTTCTGTCCTCCAGAGAATCACTTTTCATCGTTAATATCGACCGGGGTGAGAAAACGCAACCCCTCGAATAATGTTACCAATCGAATTGTCATGTACGATTCCTAGACTCGAACCTTACTTCTACGGAATGTCAGCAAGCCGAACGGCCCGTCATTTTTCACACACTTCCTTCGGGACTGCCACCCCAAAGATGGACATCAGCCAGCATACTTAATTTCATGTGACAATTCCAATAAATTCGGGAAGCACCTCGGGAAGATAAGAGAGCCATCAAGCGAGAGGAAAGGAGCCCAAAAAGCACCCTCATTATCACCCCGTGCGTGTGACGAGGAGTTTCCCGACTGAGTGTGTTTATGAATCCATCCGGTCCATTGTTTGCTCTGGCTGGTGAAATGATTGGATCAAGATTTGGACGGGTTTCAATGTCCCTTTTTTTTCGCCGGAAAATCATCGAAACGGCTCAGGGAAAGGCTCGTTTGCGAAGGGACAGCGCTGTATCAAAATAATATCAATCAATAACTAATTCATTACGTATTTACGAAATCTAGGCGCGCGGCCCCCGGTTGAAGGACGCAAGGTGCCTTTGCTGGGATTCTTTCGCCCGAAATGCTGTAACAATGGCAATAGGATTTTATGGACGTAATACCAAATCGAACGTAGCAATGTGACGGGATGGGACGACTCCACACGCTCCACGCTACATTATCTAGCCCGCGGGTGAGGGGGGGAAAAGAAAAGAGAAAATGAGCAAGCGTATCGTAACATTACGATCATCTATAATTTAATTATCAGCTCCGGAGTGTTTGATTGAGGTGGAAAGATGGCGCCGAAAACGGAGGACGCACGCTTGATGAAGGTCAATCAAACTGGTACGGCTTCGGGTGAAAGTATCACAAATCCACCTTCTGGCGCTGCCGGTTATTGGCTGCAAAAAAAAAAGCGACCGATTTAACTACCGCTAGCCGCTCGGAAAGTGTGTTGCAGATCGTTACGAGAAGGAAAAACCTTACACCCAGGGCTCGATTTATGTACTTCCTCCCCTGCATGGCTCGAAACGGTTACCTAATGGGCGTTTTACATCGCTCGTAAACTCGTTACGCCCGGAAGTCACTTTACAGCCTCAGTAGACTGCTCGCAGGAAGCAGCAAGACGGGTTGAGCGGTGGAAGAAAGCGCCGGACGAAGTGCGGGTGCGGTGGTGAGGAGTTTTCGAAGAAAGCTAAAAAAAGTAGCTGCTAATATGGCTTAAATGAACGGAAGTGGGTGTCGTCCACGTAAGGCTGCCCTTTTCCAAGGGCTTAGCGTTGCATCTACGTCGAAGGGAGCGGTCCTGGTGCGGTAGTACGTCACCGTCACGACACGATACTGCAACAATCACATGTTACTGATTATTACTACATTCATATGCAAATAGGTAAAGTTGTTCCTACGGGTTGTGCTGTGGATGGACCTCCCTGAACCACAATGTCCCCTTCCAAGACCAGGGAACGGGAACGGGAACGGAACAGGAAGGACACTGGGCCACAGTGAAGGGGAATATAATTACTATGGTCATTTAATGGGGTTTCACTAGAGCAAAACATTGTTGCTGTTTGTTGTACGCAATGGGACGAAATTTAGGTTGCACAGGGAAACCGGGAAGTGGATGGAGAAAATTACTGGAATGACAAGGCTGTATGTGACTCTCACACACCCATTGGAGGAGGAATGTTGGAGGGAAATAAAATAAAAATTCATAACCCAGTACACATTCACAGAAAAGTGAGCTTCACTAAGCGTCGCTGGTAGAGAGGGTCGTTGCGTTGAACACGTTGCCTAGAAGGCGCTTCGACCTCAACATTCCAACTTCTTCTGGCAGGTAGGCACTCCAACAGGCTGCACTGGAACGAAATCAATGCTAGCGTAACCCACCACGCCAGTAAGGTGCATGAGTGCATGAATGCAAACATGACAACTTCCGGATGCAAGTGCTCCATGCTCCTCCACTTGCTCCACAACAGTAAATCCCGCACTCATTGCCACCTGATGTTGTGCCTGCCAACCAAAGCAGTTCAACCCACAAGGTCTGTGTGTGCGTGGTAAGGTAGGCTAAAAAGGGGGTAAGCATTTAGTGCGACCGGGCTAATAAAACCGGGCTAAGGACGGCCCACATGTTGCTGGCCACACTTGAATAGATTTCCTTTTCGATATTCATTTCCTGCCGAGGGTTTTTAAGTGTGCACCTTTCGCTCCGATCGACCGGGTCGGTGTAGCCTTGAAGCATTCGAACGCAACAACGTACGTACGGAAATTGTTGCTCTGCTTGTCAAGGTTTTAGTTAAAACTTTGGCTTTTGCAACATGGTTTGGATTTTACCTTGCCAAGCTTCTGGGGCGGCAACATGCTGCGGGGGGAAACTTTTACCTACTGTGGGAGTTATTCTGACAACCGTTGATTAGTGGAATTGTTTGGAATGTGAGCGGCAACCGCATTAGATTGACACACGGTAGAGGAAGTAATGGTTTTGAAACATTCGAATTAGTAGCTCTAATTTCTATTGAAACGTGTCTGACAACGGTAGAAAAAATCATTTTCCTCTCTTTGTATAGAAAATGGTGCTTTCAAAGCTATTTCTGATAAGATACAGTATCATCATAAAGCCGAGATCCGTGATGCATATTCTGATGTGAAATCTTAATCTAAGCTGATGCCGTCTGTTGGCAGTGAGCAGAAGCTGTCAAAATATGTTTGGGATAAACACCCAATAATACAAATATTTTGGTTGATTTTGGTTGACTAAAGGCTGCAACTTAAGAATATGACAAGTCAATAAGTCAATGTATCAATTGCGTATTTTTTATAGACAGGATCAGTGAAATAGTTGGACAATCACATTTTTAGTGTAACGTAACTGTGCAAGGGGTGAATAGATGACGCCAGCTTAGAACAACATTACTCATGAGAACACGCATCGTCGATACCAGTTTATAGAATGTTTCTAACATGTCATTAAGGGGCAACGCATCACAACTATTGATAAAATGTTGTAGAATTATGCCAACAAAAATATTTTTGTATAAAATACGTCGAGCTCTAACGCAGTGATGCGTATATTTTTTTTTATAAAAAAATCAAAATATTTTAGATATCATCCTTTGCTTTAACAAATAACCTAAAACAAATACCGTTCACACACCGTACGCTAAACTGACAAGGCGGAGCACTGCTTCATCGAAGCCAAAAAAGAAACGTTTCCCAAGAAAAAAAAACAGGAAGACAACCGAAGACGAAAATTGCTACGCCAGTGTCAGCAACATCAAAAACAAATCGTCTTTTCTCCCTTCCCTTCCTCCCTTTGGCAACCACCTTCCACCCGCCAACAACGACAAAAAAGCCCTTAGGGGGTCTCACACATGCCCGGAATGGCAGCAGGCGGAAGCAAATAATTAAATTGAGAGCTTCCTTCGCTGGAAAGCATCAATCTTCTCTGCACCGCAGGCACAGCTATCATGTCATGTGCTCCGGGTTTTGTCGACATGCTCGACAACCCTTATACACACCTGTGAGGCTCAGGTTCACACACACACACGCGCGTACACCGCTCCACAGCACAATTGTACACGTCGAGCGCCCGTTTTCCACGCTAGATCCGAGAGTATTGATTTTCCCCGGGTTTTGGCCGATCTTCCATCCAGCCCATTGTAAATTATTCGGTATCCTAATTCCATTATCATTTCGTGATTTCAATTTCCTGACACGAATGCTGGATGTGTGTCTGTCGGTGTGTGTGTGTGTGTGTGTGAGTGAGTGACGATCCTTCAGCACAAAGAAGGCACCTTTACGAAACGGATGAAGGGCTTCTGGAGGATGGACTGGGACTGACGGACGAAAGGGGGTTTGGAAATTCGAATCATCACACCGGAGCGTGGGCTAACCGGGCTGAGGGTGGAACTATAAACGATGCTTTCGGGTTTTTCAGCCAGCAGCAGTCATTTGGTGGTGCCGGTAGCGAGCGGTAATGTCTAGCTGCCATGTGATGAGTGTATTGATTTCTACCTCCGTTTGAGATGCGATTTGATCGGATGCAACCAGCGACTGGTGGCGTCACCAGGTGTACTGAGTCAAAGGTATCGGCTTCTCGCGTCAGTCGCTTTTCGCCGTTTGCGCTTCAGTGCTAGCGTGAACTGGTTTAGGAAGATTCCGATTTTGTTGTTGGGTATGGATGTATTGCTTCGTTACGTAGAAGCTCCAGCCATTGATATATGGATGAAAGGAATTTTTAATTACTTCAAGTGTACCGGAAAGTAGGAAATGTTGACGAGCAGTTCATATATTTTCCAAGGTAAGAGTAGTGTTTCACTTAGACCATTCATTATTTAAAAATATAAAAATATAATTCTTGATAAAAATGCTTAATGCTTTAGGCTAAACAGCAAATGGGTCAAAAGTAATCTTACACACACATTTTCTGTTATTTTGAAGCTGGTGGTTGATAAATTACTGGGTTTTGAACATATGTTGAGCTTTACTCTCCTTGAAAGCTTTACTCTCCTCTCATTTGTGCCATAAAAAGGAATGAACATACAGTAATAATCTATTTTGAGTTTGCTCCATTAAAGTCATGATAATGACAAGACGTTCCTTTGGCGGTAGTAGAACTCAGAATGCGATAAACAGTGAATGGAATGGGAATAAATTTGAATTTTTAAAACCATTTTGACATCGAAAGGCTGCATTACTTTTATTTCAAATTTATCTTTTTTGCTTTATCGTTATTGTGTGAAATTTTCGACATTAAAAATAATTCTTTTCTAGTTTAGTTTGATAAAACATGGGGTAGCTAAAGGATAAGATTTTTTTTTGTAATGCACAGAATTGCTGAAAATGAACCATATTAAATGAAATTTGTTGTGAATATGTTAAGTAATAGTTTTTGGGGAAAAAATATATGTAAAAAAACAATATTTTTGAATAAAATAATAAAATAGTATCAAAAGCACAATATGAGAAATTAAAAATAAACGTTTTTCTTTTTTGTTAAACCACGTACCCTGATTTAACTACCCGTTTTTGACACTCGCGCCATCTGCTGACAGCAAGTAGATGCTATCAAAAACAATAATGGACGCACACTCAAAAATAGTGATATTGAATTTATTTTTCATCGTTAGAAAACAACAAACCTTATCAGCTTAATAATTATTTCAGGTCATTTTCAGTACAGACTTATTATTTAAATATAGTTTTTACTGTGCAGGGTTGATGTTAAACCAATTCTCTCAGGCAGCACAAGATGGCACTAATTGAAAACAAAATTACGCTACTAAATTAATCTCAAGGCCTGCTCGATATTATCTCGATAGATATCTGCTAGATAGACATATTTTAAAAAAATTAAAAAAAAGTCCTTCATTTAGCTATAAAAATAATTAGAAGCACTCCATGTATGTAAAAAGCCATCTATTTTCTTCAAAAAACGGCAAAACAAAAAATGTCATTTTCATTGGAATCCATCACAAGTGCACAAAGAAATAAGCGCTTTTAATTGAGAATGGAATTTTAATTTCGCACACTAACTCAAACCTATCATTCGCTACTCATCAACTCAATACCATTTTCATTTCACCCGCTACCAGAATCACCACCGATCGGAATCCACAGCCCACCTGTATCAACTCGATACGTGACGGTGCGCCACACACCCGTGCAGGAGTGGATCAACTTTCATCTCCGGTTTTGCACTGCGCCAAACCCATCATCGTCCTCATCATTTCCATTCAATTTTTTGCAGCACACCCCTCCCTCCCCTCCACCATCAGCTTCCTGCGCCAACCAACGCCAAAAACCTATCGAGCTAATGAAAGGAATATTGAGTTATAAACGCTACCGGTCCACTTACAGAATATCCAATGGTAATGTAACGGAACAGTCCCTCAATTGATCGCCGCGTCGTTTCGTGGGCATCGGTGCGGGCAATGGCACCAACCAGCCGCCCGGTGACAGTAAAATCGATCTTCTATTATTTCCGGTTCCGACAGTGCCACCTGCTGCCCATGATGCATAGGGCTGCTGCTGCGCTGCATCGGACGCCGGACGCTGATTGTTGGCCGGTGGTGTTTGCGGGTGGTGTTGGAGATAGAAGAACGGATTGCAAAAAACACAGTCCCCCTTGGCTACCGTTTAGTTTGCACGCCAGCACGTATATTCCGATACACTCCACAACCGATACACAGTCAGACCTTTGGTTTGGCGGCTTTGGAGGCTTCTAAACACTAACACACACTTTGAAACGTTTTCGCAACGTTGGTTTTGATATGTATGCGATTTTTTGATATGTCAAGAAAATTCTTCGGCTTCCACTGTAAGCCACTTTGTTCACTTACACTATATACGTTTTGGTAAAGCTTGGATTTGCGTACACTTTTTACTTATATTTAAAAAAAAACACACACACACACTTTTTTGTCACTACCACTAACCACTAAAGTGTGCTGTTCACTGTGGGTGTAACCACGAGGCAATTGCTGATATGCATTGGTTGCGTTGAGGCGCGAGTTCCCCGCACTTCTCCTTCTCAGACTTCTCTACATGATATGTATCGGTGAAGGTTAAACCATCTGCAAGATAGAAAAACGGTGAGAGGAAAAACGCATTTTGAAATGAGATAGTCATATTAAAATAAAATATGCAAAAGTACAATTTGCAAAACCACACTGGAACAAGAAAACGGAAATAGAGAAGGGGCGAGAAAGAGGAAAAGAGTGAGACAGGGGGATAGTTACGGTTACGATCTTTGTAAGCGGCAGCATTCCCAACCCGTAACCCATTAAACTACTCCTAGCAGAGGCGAAAATAACTTGGTGGAAGCAAAATTTACTGCAAACCACAACCTGGGCTGCCGACTCCCCACCGTTGACCCATTCGCTATTTGATAACATTTTCAGCGGAAGCTCATTCAAATGCGGTGTCATTAAGGACATTCTACGGCACTGTCGTCCCCTTGCCAGGCTTTCATCCGTCCCTCGCCCCATGCAGCAGCAAATGCAATCCCAGTAAGTGCGGCGAGGGTAACAGATAGTGTGTAGAATTAAAATCGGACAGTACAATCCCTTCCCTGTCCCGAGAAGGAAAACCCGGAGGCTCTCGCTCTCTTTCACCATGAAGGTGAAAAGCTCACCTCTCGCGCGCTGTTCGCAATTGTTGCAACCAGCCAAAACCAGACCAGCAAACCTACCCCAATGCGGATGTGGGAAAAAACAGAAATACGCTGTTTCTTTTATTCCCCCTCCCCCCGTCCTTTCTACCTGCCAACCACTCCACCATCCCACGGAGGGAACCGAAAATTTCCAACCAAATTACGCTCGCTCGCTCGGGTGAATGTCAACCTGCTGCCCCGGTAAATAACAGCGAGCGAGCTACCGAAAGGCACTTTCCCGAAAGGAAAACGAGGTTGCCCCGTTTGGGGGAGGGAGGGGGGGGGGTAGGCAGCTCGGGGAGGTGTAATTAACGGGTAAATGACATTTATTTCTTTCCCCTCCAGCAGCAGCAGCTCGGGAAGGTAAAATGCAAATGTAAAGCGTCCTTGGTGGACTCGCAGTGCAGTAACACACACCTGGTGGAGTCAACCGTGTACCACGCCTTTCATTCTGGGTGGCAAGCGACGTGTCCCTGTCCCCGAGGGGGTGGAAATTGGATGCGGGAAGTAATTGCGGAGAGGGGAGAGGCGCGCATCCTGACGCGATGACCTTGCTGTTTGGAGTGATGGAAGCATTTCTTTTAAGAACAAGAGGACTGTTTTTGTTTTTGGGAAGGGCGCAAGATCATAGAATACATCAGAAACCTTCCTTCCTTCCCTATGCGACTCGGATCGTGGGTTTCCTGTGTGTACACTTTACACCGACCGAAGGGATCGAGGGCGCGAGCGCTTATCGGGAAAATGCACGCGCCACTTCACCTGTACAATTATGATAATGTAAATTACACTTTTTTCCCCTAATTTGAGACAATTAATATCCATTTCACTCCAACCGTCTGCCGTGCGGGATGGCCCGGGATGAGTTGAGTCATGAGTGAAGAGTGGAGCGACTGCTCCCCTTTTTAATGCAATGACCCGTTTTACGTTACTGTGGGTGTGTGTGTGTGTTTTTTTTTTACAACAGGCTTAAGGTAATGGTGTTTGCTTCCACTTTGTTAGGAGCTGTGTTGCCTTCGCATGATAACCGAGTGGTAGGTGTTGCTGAGAAGGATCCAAACTTTGCGGGGCGTTTTGCTACTTTTTACTACAAATGGAAACATTGCGAGTCTGCTAGAGGCTTAATTTTAATTGCTGTTTTTTCAAGAGTCGAATAAGCTTGTACACACTTGACAGTTGCATGTTCAAAGCCTGATGAAAAATAACATTATTTTCACAACATTATTGTTTTCTTTTTTTTTTAATTTCTGAAGTAACGACAAGGCCATATCGCTTCAAACTAAATTAAGAAGCCTATTTTTTTAACTAGATTACAAGAGCCTTTTCAGAAGCTTTATCCTCTCAACCTCTTCCTCTTACTATAAACAGCTAATTTGCGGTGAAATAGTTAATTCAATGTGGAGAGATTAGGCGTCATACTCATTAATGTTAGCGAATTTATATCATTTGTAAAAATATCTGTTAAACTCGGAAAAATATAACTAAACTAAACTAAACTAGTACGAGTACGATCGCAGTCTATTGGGCCCAACCAAAAACTGTACTGATCAGCTTCTTATGATGACCAGCTTCTTAAATACTATCAAAACTATACTTTCGAAATATCTGCTCATTTCCATATTACTCATTTGATGCAGAAAAAATATTCTGTTTTTATGTTCAAAGAACAAATATTGCCTCTCAAAGCCACGCTGTACCTGGTAGTTTTTCTTGTATATAAAAAATATTTAAATAAAAAAAATACTTGTAAAACATGAAATTAACAAGGAGAAAAATATTAAATTAAATATTTCAAAAGCTTTGCTATTTCATCTCAACTAAAACAAGGATCAGGAACACATATCGATTGGGTTGAGAATCGCAAATTCAAACGCTTGATGAGATCTGAATCGTTGTAGTGTGCAGAATCGACACCAATGTAGACCTTCATAAAGCCTATCAAATCGTTCTTCTGTAAGTTGAGATACATAGAAGCCATTAAAAATTAAAAAAAAAGCTCCTCAGTTTGTGTCACCTTTATAAACATTATTGAACAATAGCTCCACCATTTTGATCTAAATTCTTCAGCAGGATAGAACTGTCACCAGAGATGTTTATGGAAGCAGATAGAAGCTTTTCAATTAAATTTTCTCGTTCTAAAAGAGGAGGAAGACACATTTAAGAAATAGAGTGGATGGTTTTCTCTCGCCAAAAACCATTTCCTTCTTGATCCTGAAAATGCCTTCAAACAAACAAACAACTTTTCACTCTGCCCACCAACCCACTAAACGACGCGTAAAATTGTTCTACTTTAAAGGTTAAATCGAATTTCATCCCAAACACCCTTCTTACATCGGCACGATCCCGATCTGCGCCGAACGCGCTAAAAGAATGCCCCCGACCCGTCCGCTCCCTCAATGCCCCAGCATCGTTCCCAACGGGAAAACTCCGCACGGGAAAGTGTTTAAGGTGAAATATTCAATTAAGATATTATTTGATTTGCGGTCGCTAGATTGACTTCGATCGACCGGCATGGCGAACGGTAAAAATAAGCTGCTCTCCCTCGCCCTGCAAAAATGCTGAGGCCTACCAACCTCAGCCCGCCCGGTCCCGAGGACAGCCAAAGCATGTGTGGGTTTTGGGGCTTAAAAATAGCTTCATCCCGGCATCATCACAGGCCCACTGTTGTTGTGCTCACGAAAAGAGGAAGGGATGAGAATGTTCTTCCTCTCACCCGGGGAGGAAGCAAAACTGCTAGCATGTACACCGGGGGTTCTAGCCGTTGGCAGCCACCGCTGGCCAGGAGGGCTAGCTTTTTACTGTTCAACGCCGCGTGAATTGGCGTACGAAATGCCAATAAAAAAGCGCTATCCGGAGAAGATTGGATGTTAGCCAAACACGATCTCTCTTTCTCTCTTTTCTTTCCTGTCCAGCACCACACGCTTCGTACAGGCATTGCGAGATGGTTGAAATTTTTCAAAAAGCACCACAAAAAATCCACATTCTCAGTTGGTTGACTGGTCGTTCGAGGCACGTTCTCTAAGCAGCCGACGGGTGCTTCTTCCGGTGGGCGGTGAGCGAGCGTCGGTGTGTGTATCTCGTCGCCATATGTAATTTGTCGCCTGCGGGGGTGGAGGAGAAAGCGAATGGCACGATTCACAGAAGCACAGTGCTATATTGGTATTCCGTAATTCCGCCACATCTAAACACGTCCATGGGGTGTTTTTTGCGTCGGTCCAAGAAAAGCTTGGTTATGCAGTGTTGCCAAGGGTGTTTTGGAATTTACAGCTCTAGTGAAGATCCCTTCCGATGCACTATTAAACTTTGTTATGCTTTGGTGTTATTTTTCGATCTTACAACAATGCATACCAGAACAGCAATCTGTTTAGGATCATTAGCGTTTTTGTGTGATAAAAGATAGGAACATAAAAAAAAATAAATAACGTTTGAAGAACTCATTGTTCTTACTAATGGAAAAGAGTAGCAAAAAAAATGGGAAAACAGATGAACTTTAGTCCTAAAATCAACCTTCAAAATGCGTTAAAAAAGTTGTTTTAAATGAATAAATAATTAAAAAAGCCATTGTTATGTCCATCTAGTTTGTTTTATTCTATCAGTTTGCTTCAAATTATAATTAAAAACTTCATCCTTAAAAGGTTAACATCTATCATCTGGGCAAAATTCTCAGCAAAGCGGAGGGCTTGAATTTAACCTGTTCATTTATTTACTCTCTCACAATTTAATTAGAGATAAGTAATGTTTTGATGTACACACGCAAAGGAAACTTATGGTTAAGCGACCAAAACAGACCAATCAGAACATCTTTCTAAGTGCTGTCATTATGGGTGATTTGTTAAAATGTGTATTCCCAACAAAGTCCTTGGATTAATTATTGTTACTTAATTTAAGAAATTTTTGGAAAAAAGAATTCTATTTGAGGATACCTTGAATTGAATCGATAATTAAATTCCGTTGAACCAAACCTTTGATCTTGGCAATAAAACGAAAGGATTTGAAAAGCTTATATTTCATGGGAAAGAATGAAATGTGGGCATACTTCTAGATAACTTCACACTTCTCTCTAAGACTCTATGAAGGTACTCCATTGTCATATTGACAGACATCAAACAAAAGCAACAAAACAAGCTTCCGTCCTATTGATGCTTTATCTTCGGTTCCATGCCTCACCGTAACTTTGAACAACATTCCATACGCTTCAAACAAAGTTACATTTTCGGAATTAATATAAATTTTCTGGAACTTTGACTACATGCATCAATATATTTATTCATAAAAGCAGTGCCATCTAGTCGTTAGGGCTAGCCAAACTAGCCTAAAAAAAGAAAATTAGCTAGCCAAAAAAATATGTAAACATAAAGCCTCTGATATAAACAACCTGCAATGTGTAAAGAAATGATAGATTTAGAATACAAAAAAGAGCAAAATTAAAAAAATAAATAAATATAGACTAAGCAGGTGTGGAAAATTCAAACCAAATAAGCTGATTTGTTCGAGAGGATGACACTTCCCTTGCATATGCATCTATATGCATTGGTTCAAATCTTATGTCTTGTTCAATGACTGTCAATGTGAGTCAAGAATGAATTTTGTAGTTATTTAACTCTGCTACTTTTATAAGGCAATTAATTACAGCCATATGTCTCATGTTAAGAAATATTTTTAAAATAAACAATCGAATTTGTTCGTCTTTAATATTGTTAAGTGGAGAAAGTCTTATATCTTGTACGACGACGAACAGAGCACTGCTTTAATCTCATTTTGCATCAAAGTAATGTGTAAAAACTCCCTTACTTTTATGCAATCAATCTGCTTTCCCCCCATGTTTTTCACGAAAACTTTTCTTAACCTCCGTGTGGTTTCAATTTCCATCCTTTTCTAAAACATTCACTGCTGCAGCAGCCGCCTGCCGGAATGTCCCTTCCCGTACGATGCACGTTCTGCTGCTAAAAATGGACACACGAACGGGAAACGAGTGACTTTTCGATGTTGTTGGCCATTTTGCGTGCACGAGCAACAGAAACAAAAAACCGGCACTAACCAAGTATCCCTATTTTCACCCTAGCCGCATTCACCCATTTTGCAGCTCTCTGTGCCCTATCCGTTTCTAAGACGTCTTTGGAGAAAGCACGGTCTGCAGCTGGAGCAGTAGAAGGAAGGAAGAACCATCATATAAAGACGCCTCGGTACGGCAGGTACGTGCGGAAGCGTACACGCCGAACCAAAAGCCACATGGCCAGCGAAACAGCGCACTAATTAGTTGGAACACGTTGGTGTCGTAAAAAAAAGGAGAGAGAGCGATGCCGAATGCCGAGTGCGAGACATTTTCGGTACACCGGTTTTTCCCCGGGGCCGATGGGGGCAAACAAAAAAGTTAAACACCAGCTCGAAGGAAAAGCGATAGACGAATGGCCGAATGAAGGATGTTTAGTGCTAGGAAGCTTTATTTCATTTTTTGTTTTGGCAATTTCCTCCTTCTTCTTCTTCCGGGTGCCTGACCCGAGCCGCGACTTAATCAATATATGTATCCCTCCGCACCTCAAGCTGCCAGCGCAAACGAGAGCGATGGTACGAAATGAACCAAAAATCAATTCACGTTGCTTACGTCGTTGCTCTTCGCTTCGGTGCGAAGGATTGTCCCAACCTAAATCACACACTCACACCTTGTGAAGTGTATCCTTTTTCAGCGCGAACTGCGAGGTTTACGAAATTTCGTTCATTGCGAACTCGATTCACGTAGCCATTAAACGTTAAGCGTGTTAAAGGTTCTGCTGTCCCTTTTCTTGCTGCTTTAATAGCGACGACCGTCCATACATACCTTGAGTAGCAGGGGAGAGCTCGTGTGTATTCGCCTCAAGTATGCTCAAGCTTTTGATAAAATGAAAATCTTGGCCCCAAACACACATTTCGAAAGCTTTTTTGCTTTCTTTCGAGCGTGGCGTACAAGTAACATAAAGAACAAACCGTTCACAAGACACCGGCAAAAACTCTTTCCCTCTCTCTCTCTCTCTCTCTCTCTCTCTCTCTCTCTCTCTCTCTCTCTC
>KB671303.1:66145-140777 GCA_000349105.1 Anopheles epiroticus | reverse complement strand
TCTCTCAGGCTCTGATGAATATCCCACTTTAAGTGACGGGCTTTTGCAATCATCCGCCTTTTTGTCCCAAAGCATGGTGAGAACGTTCATCCGTCTTCTTGGCCTCACGGCAGGGCGTGAAAAGGGGTACTACAGCATCGGGCAGCAGGGGCGAGACGACAGCCGGCTTTGAGCAGAAAAACCTAATTAATTAAATTAAGCTTTTGCCCTTCCGGTCGGCCGACTTGTTATCGTGTGCGGGGGAGGGTGAGCGATTCGAAGCAACCAAAAAAAAAACCTACACATCTTAAGCGTAACAGCGAGAACGTGCGGCAGTGGCTATGAAGTTTTTGGCAAGTGGCAGAAGAGTAGCAAAAACTAGAGTGGAACACGGGGGGTTGTGATCGAACCGGCGAAAACCGTTCGGGTGCTGCCATCGAATATAAATCGAGCAAAAGTTGACCCCTTAAGCCATCCCCGGGCTCTCGGAATGTGCGTCGGTGGGAGCGCGTGAGAAGTGTGCTCGGTCCGGCAAATCCGGTAGCCCGGTGGTCTTAATATAAATTAGTAAGGATCATATCTACGCTCTTCGCCTTTTTCCGTTCAAAGCTAGCAATCAACCGTATCGGGTGGAAAGCGATTCCAGCAAATAGCATCAGACAAATCTTTTCCCTTCCGCGGCGATCCTCTGGAACAGAAGCTGGTGTACACACTTCTCTTCGTACGATAAAGCAGAGAGGGAAGGAGGAAGAGCGACTTTCAGCAAAGAATGGAGTGAATCCGGATCCCTGATTCTAACCGGTTGAAGCTTAGCCGGGCTTAGCACTTAGCAGTGCAATTAAATTGATCATAACGGTTGTGCTCGGTATAGCCGACTTCCTGTAAGAGCTTATATCCGCACCTCTATCAGCATGCGCATGCGAGACGAATGGCCGGACTGCGAGCCTCCCCATTCAGATGCTCTTCAATCATCGAACTCGAAAATTGATGTCAACATTGAACTTCGTGCCCGAGATTTGTTTGATGTTAGCTCGCCCCGAAGTTGCGACCAGACGTGCAAACGGATACCACCGGCTCCAGCTCTGTGTCTATGTGTGTGTGTGTGTGTGGTCAGGTTTATTAATTATTAGTAGCTCAACCGTCAACCTGTCGGGCAGTTGTGCATCTGTTCGCCTTGCGCGCGGAATGCACCACCCAGATGGGGGAAGTGAAAGAACAAAGAGTGGAGAAAAATCACTCCCCACCCACGAGTCACGCGAAAGCGGTTTCGGGATATCATCTGCACTGCGTCACCGTTGATGTTGACAGTTGGCAAACCGGGCAGATAAAAGTGAGCCACCGGGTTGAGTTATTGAAATCGAATCGAAAAAGAACGAGTGTCAATCGCCGGTGCACTGTGTACCGAAGGGGGAATTGCAATCTGCTCTCGTTACTCGGTGGGGAAATGATGCAATTTTCGTTAGCTAAGGAAAGACAGGGTTGAGTTTAGAGTTCAAGAATTTCGGGATCATCTTTTACAGGCCTTAATAATTTTGCTATGTTTGTTTTTTTTAGTAATTTGCGATTACCGGAATGTATTTCGATCTCTGGTTAAAATTTAGCTGGCACAATATTGTAAATCATATCAAAGCATCCAACAGGATTTTAAACATGCCCAAGATTTAAAATGACTTTGGAAAAACGTGTGTTTTAACAAAAAAAAAATCTAGAAAAGACATTTCATTCAATATGGCAAAACGTACAATGAAAATGTGTAGAAATAAAACTAAACGTTCATTGTATTAGATTTTGAATGTGTACGTGCATCGCGTAAGCTTTAAGATCGTATCGGAACACGTGATGCATACTTTTAGGCGTTTAAAAAGGGGCTTGGTTCATACGTAACTTTAGACATCGTTTCAATAACTTTTACATTTATATTATTGAATTTAACTAAATGAAGAAAAGAAGCAATGAAATACTGTAAATTGTAATGTTAGCTACATCGAATAACAAAACTCATGGAAGAATTATAGACCAGCAACCAATAACATGAATTTTGCATACATTCAGGCGCGTAGGGTTAATGTTAACTTCTATATTTTTTCTATTTAATGCAGTCCAGCCACTGCAGAAAGAACAACAAAATGAAGTATATATTATATTTTCGTTATTATCATATTTCTGGAATACCACAGTCGCAGCTGATTGATAGGGAAATTGAAATCTGAATTGAAGTTAAGTATAGCAACATTTAAAAAAATTACATACTTTTAGGCAAAATATCGATCAACAAAAGGTGAGTCAAAGAATGGTCAGTGCAAAACCAGTTGAATAAATAAACCAAAGCAAAGTGTATTGATCCAAGCGATTTGTAATAAAAGCAACCCGCCCTTTCTTTATATCAATAACAAACTATCTAACCCGAACAATGCATTCAACCCTACAATGGTGCAGCACAAAGCGTTATAGTGCGATCATTTCTATTGCCTTACATGTAACGCAGATACATACAGGCTTCATTCATTGTTCATCCCCCCCCCCTATATCCCCAACCTAGACCGAGCGAAATGAAGCTAGCCCGTACGATGTCGAACGCTTTCGATGAGAATTTAATGGACTGATAAAAAAAAGGGAATTCAACCTATACAGCACGGTATACTGTACGGTATGGCCATTTTATTGCTTCATACCGAACAACAACAAAAAACAGAAAACGGGGTAAACTGTCAACTGCTTTTCGAACAAGAAGCACCATGCGTCTCCATCCCGCCTGGAAAACCGTTGGGCGGATGGGAAAGGGTGATAGTTTTGCACCGATCCCTTCCCTACCATTGGCCACCTGTCCACTGCACTGCGTCCAGTCCTCAACGGCCACACAGCCACCATGACGGACAATTCGTTTAACCGTTTTCCATTCAGCGGACAAGTACTCTACTTTTCCCCCGAACCAGTTTTCTCGCTTTTCTCACGTTCGTAACCGTGTCACACAGCGATGCATGGCCGCTACAGCGGTGAAGTGTCAAACAAGTAGATAGGTGACATTGTAGACCCTCGAGTTTGAGCATTTGAGTGCGATAAGAAAACGGGAAACGGGACGTAAAAAAAGTGAAGCTATTTTATTGAAACTTGTGTGCTGCCACCAGCCCCGCCATGCCCCAATTTTGGCGAACAATGGCGTACAAGTTCGGCGCCCATTTGTTGGACGGAAAGTGGTTGAGAAGGGAAAAAGGGAAAACTCCACGTTGTACGAGCGCGATTTGGTCAAACGGTTTTATTTCTCTTTTTTTTCCTCTGCTTCTTTGACGTTTCCAATCGTCGAATGAGTTTGGCCAGCGCAAACAAACGTTTTTGTTTGGATGGGTTGGGTTCCACGCTTCCCGCACGGTCTACAGCTGCTTGCTCCGTCCTGGCAATCGATTGTATTGCTCAGAAATGGTCAGCGAATGTTGACATAACTTCTCGCAGAAGAGCAAATGCATATAATATGCTTCCCTTTGCTGTTTCAACCGTATCTAGCCTTTTGCATTTTTTTGTCGCTCCTGCTCAAGATGACCATTTGATGGCTATTTCTTTACGCTTGAGGGTGCTGCAGCACGTGCCCATCCCATCTCGATACGAGTTGAAGAAATACATTATGGTTTGAATAAAAAAAATAGGTATCCCATATAAAACCCCACATGCGCTAAAAACGAGAAGCAAACAATCGTTTGAATCATATCGTTACGAAGGGAGGTGAGGGCAAAATCACTCAAACTTCGACTGATTGACCGTTGATGGGCCGTGTCTGGGTGTGCTGTTGATTTTGTATCGCTATTATACAGCAAATGCCGTGCGGGAACGAACCCGTTTCAAGGAGAAATGGATCTGTCCTATACCGAACAAATATTTATAATAATTCGCATGAATAATTAATGTGAAATATTGTGCGCACCCGCGAAAAGGAAAAACAAACACTTCAGTCCATAAAAATGCTGCTTATCACAGACAAAAAAACAAACACAGACGATCAATTTCACTATTATTTAGCGCTCTCCTGCGGGTCGAAACACAAAATCATCCTCAACGACACTCAAACAAATCGCTCATCCCGCACACTCAGCGCGGGCTTACCGATGGGAACAACCAACCGCAAACGGTGCCGCACGGGATGCCGCCACCTTGTGAAAAATGGTGGCCCATCGTTTGCGCGCGCTGTACGGTGCCGTTCTTTGTTATCGATTGCATGTGTGAGTGATGCGATCCAAGTCCGTTGCATGCATGCAACACGGGCGGCGTCAAACGAAACGATAAAATGCAACAATTTATTTATGACAGCTATCAATTCATCTCGCCGGTGGGCTGGCGGGCGGGTTGGGTGGGATGGAAAGGAACCGCAACATATGCTTATTAATCGTGGCGAGGGAAGCATAATGAAAGGAGGAGCAAACAACTAAACGGACGCTCGTTCTAGTGGAGCTTCCGATAGTTCCCTGTTGCTTCTTGCCACAGGTAGATAGGTAGGAATTGTTTAGCATGCAAAAAACATGCAACAAAGACACTCTTAATTAGGTTTCGTTCTTTTTTTTGTGATTTTTGGAAGAACATAACATATAATTAAAACTTAATGCAATCCTATTAAATCCACAAACATATTAAAAATAATGATATAATTTCCAATCTATGTAAACTAACCAGTTAAAAGCACAAACGTTTGATTTAATACCACAAACGTATGAAATTTGTATGTTTTTAAGGGTAGCTTTGAATAATAACTTCTCCCAAGCGTTCTTGTTTATTGCCCTTATGCTTTCAGGTGCTATCGTTAATTTCAAAAGAATATTTAAATAATGCAATAAATGTATCACATGATGTCACAAAGTCATAAAATGATATTAAGTACAATCCTGCTTATTGCACAATAAAAAGCTATTTGTGATATTATGTCATAGAATTGTGTTATTCACTGATAAGTTAACCTATTTCACAAGGTTTTTACTATCCATGAGCCAAGTTTGTTAAATGCACAGGCAAAGCTGTGTTACTGCATAACACAGGACAAACTTTTCTAACATCCTTCCTTCAAACAACCCGTAAATGAGTGTAGTTTGCCTCTTGCTGCTTCATTGCAAATCCACCAGAGCACAACAACCGAGCGAACCTTGCCCCGCTTCCGCCAAGCATATGTGCGTGTAAAACTGGGTCAAAATCCAACTGAAAGCCCGAGCATACATCATCCATGTGTATGTGACGATAAACCACGTTTACTGTCGTTTCTACTGCTGCTGCTGAGCGTTTTATATACGGTTCCACGCAGCGACGCTTCATCCCTTGCCAGCTTAAACTCATCCGCACGCTTACACCAACAAAAGGCTTACCCAATCCCTAGCCAAAAGCCCGCCTGTAATCGCTTAAGCGTGCAGGTTGCTCCTTGGATTCGGCAGCCCTCACCCTACCCCAACACGAAGAGGCATCTCCCCAGCGTACAGAAGAAAAACGGCGCAATTGTGCTGCTGGCGAGTTTTAATCTTCCCACAAATAGATCGAAAATCCTTCCTCGGCGAAGTGTTCCCTCCCTTAGCCGTGCTTCATTTATGGATTGCACTGGCTTGCCTGTCCGCGGTCTGATTGCTTCGTTGTCTTACTCTTTCGCCCTGGTCGCCCGACCAGGTACCTGTTTCGCTCCCCTTGTCCATCGTTTTTGAACTCGCTAACTGCTGATTATTATTTTTCCACACCTTCGCTTTGTTACGTCCGCCGAACGAGTTGCGCTTTCCAATTCCGTACCAAGCAACCAGCGCCCGCGTACTATTTCTATTTCCTTTCCCACATACACCCGCACACACACACACATTCACGCCTTGGCATGGCAGCAAACAAACAAAGGATTCAAGCCCCACGGTGCAATCGTTTTCGCACGTGTGTGTGTGTGTGTGTTTCTGTTGGCGAGGAAAACAGCGGTTTGGTCGGTACGCTACGCTTGCCTCTCGAAAGCTGTCCAATTTTCTCTTTTTCCCACCCACACCCACACACGCACACGGAACGGAAGCCGCACCGTTCCGGATGCTAAAACCGATTTACTGGCATTCGCGGGCCGCGTACGCTTCCATCGCCATCATCAGCAGCAAGGACAAACGACGAGCGAACCTTAACACACACCCCAGGCACCAGCCTCCCCTCTCCCAACATCCCACCAAAAGCCTGTGGGGGTGATTGTGAGAAATAAAAACAATGGAAGAAAAATGACGGAGATGAAGAGTGGGAGAGAGAGAGCCAGAGAGAGAGAGAAGGAGGGAAAAAACGACCAAAGCAAGAAGTCGAAATGCGTTCGATGCGACGATGAGGCATGAACCAACGCCACGGAACCACTCGTCCGCCTGCTTCAGGGAAAGCGTGAGAACTTCTCGGTTTGTGGGGAAAAAACACACTGCCAGCAAAAAAAAGAAAGGCCAACAGCCATACATACGCACACAGCCAACGGTCGATGTATGCACACACTCTGCGGTTGTACGGCAGAAGCATCAGTCCTCACACAGTGGGAGTTGAACAAGCAAGACAAGTTTGAGGGAATGGCTAGACTTTTGTTTCAACTTCAAGTTGCTAAAGCAAATAGTAGATGGAGAGCTTTCATAGAAAAGTTTAAATTTTACTCTGGTAGCAAACGCGTTGATAGGCTCCTTTGCTTGTTTAGTCAGCTAATAGAAGCGCCTAAATGTATGCTTGTTAATTACAGTACAATATGGCTTATTAACACAGAAACTTTCATGTGTTTGAAGCGTTTTTTAAATAAAAAAAGGCAAAACTGAAGAATGCGCCTGTTACACGCCGCGAGCGCAACGCCTCACGGTGGTCGTTCATTGTAGTCACACTTACATAGTTTTAATTAATGTAATTAAATTAGTTTTAATTTAACATCTTTTAATAAAGCAACATCTTTTAATAAAGTAATAAAAATTTAAATTTAGATTTATACTTTTATATACTTTTGATGGATATACAAATATTAAAATATTAAAAATATTAAATATTATACAAATATTTATATAAAAAAGTATATGTATATATCTATACATAGATTTTTCTTTAAATTGTTAAATCAACAATCGCAGAATTAAATAAAACTAATTTAATTACACTAAATAAAGCTATGTTAACATGACCACAATGACCAACCACCATGGCGTTACGCTCGCGGCATGTAACAGGCGCATTCTTTAGTTTTCCGAAAAGTGAAAGAATTATCTTTTTCTTTGATTGGATTTATTGCTTGTTTGGGAAGCTAGTATTTGCGCCTAAATGTATGTTGATTTGCGCCTAAATGTATGCTTAATTAATCACTAAAGGCCTTAATACCACCAGAGCTGCCAAGAGCTTGATGCGTTTTTTTTTAAATTAAAATTGAAAGTATTTAAGTAATAAAACAGTTAGAAATGTACATGTTCTTTACTTACGGGCTAAAAGTTGGCAGAAAAGCTTAAATTACTATTATCCTTGTTTTAGGTATCACCATCATTCTAAAATCCTGATCAAAAGTTTAGCGTTACCTGTCTAAATGACAGGTCTTGTAATTCTAGGTGATTTAAACAGCCATGTTTCAGTGCATATTTTTATGCTGATAATTTAGACCAAAAAATTGTTTCAACATTATACATATTAGAGCATGTAGTAAATTTAATTAAAAAATAACTCAAGAACTACCAATTTCCTACTTGCTATTTGTGGACAGTTCCTTAACAGTCCTTCCAGTTCCAATAATTCCTTAACATCACAACGTGCCGTATCCTTACGTTGCCTAGCTGGCTGACCGTCTTTCTTCCCATTCTGCAGCCTTCCTCCCCTCATCCCACCCTTGAAAATGTGCATAGAGAGAAAACAAACGGTTTTGAAATACTACTTGGTACTTTACGCTCACCCAAACCAGCACACAGACAACACATGTCGAATCGGAAGAGATTCTTCATAGCGACTTTTGCCCATAGTGTGGGTAAATGCCTACGATTGTCTGCACGTTTTCGTTTCCCTCATACGCGCATTACTTCGCTCCCACACACAGACACAGGCAAGTTTTCCGATGTGGAAATAGTAAAGCGGGTGGATAAGGAAGAGAAGAACACGCACGCGACTACCGCCCGCCGAACAATCCGGTGACCATCCGGTTGAACTCGTGATTCTCGAGCACGCAACCGAAAACCGAACGTGTGGCAGGCACAGGGCTCTGCCATACTCTCAGAACCTTCGCAACTACTTCACCCACTACCACTACAATCACAGCGCTCCACCATGCACGAGTGTGTACGTGAAGGTGGTGGAAGGAAAGGTTTCATTCGTTATCAGTACTTCCTGTGCCTGTTCGTTCCTGGGCTGTACAGAGCGCGCCTATTTGACATTTCTATTCCAGTGGTAGTGGAAATAAAACAGCCACCCGAATCGAAAGGAAGCGGAAAGTGAGGGTTACGGTACGCTCGCTTGTGCCACAGAATTAACTCACTTAATTTAAACATCTTGTGAATAGGATTTTGTTTTACATTTACCTTCTTCTTCAAAAGCTCAGTATGCTTTTTGATGTCTGGCGCCTTTCCTCCATCTCCGATTATCAAGCTATTTGACAATCATTTTAAGCACTTTTCTTAGCAAAAGTTAGCAAACGGTTCCATTCGTTTCAAGCACAAAACGATGCTGATAACGAACAATATTGCTGGCGGCATGATATGTTTCATTGGCTTTGATTTGAAAACGTAACTTTTTTTCACATAACAATTAACATTCTTTTCTGTTTTGATTTTTCTTGCAAAGGATATTATCTCGATCCACTGAACAACACATCTTTCTGTGGGTGGCCTCTGCTTCACCCGGTATTCAGCTCAGAAACCCCTCTCTTTTTATCGCTCTGCCACACATGATTGACCTGTACCGATCGCGTTCCTTTCCCGTTGACAGCTTGCCTTCACGAACGAATTGTCACCGATTCGATCAGTACTCTCTCTAAAACACAACCATCACCACCACCACCACCACCGCAGACCGAGCCTGTAGTTCACGGTCAACGGCAGAACCATCCTTGGCAATGGTTGCCGTTTGTTTCACGTAGATGGTTTCACTTTAAAACGCTTTCCGAATGGATTTGCCGTGTCGTGAAGGGTTTCCCCCGTCCGAAACAAACTCACGGCACAACAACAATAAGAAAAAGGAATACACACACGTGCCCGCTTGTCACGGAAATACGCACACAGACAAACCAGGAACACTCAATTCAACACGTCCGACGACTTTTGTGCGACCTCCACACACACACACACACTCAGACAGACGTGAAGCTCCAAGGGAAAGCTCCCAGGGAAGATGTTTCTCCACAGATTTCCGCTTGATGCCCGCGTTTTCTTGTCCGCTCCAGAGGAAGATGGAAGGGTTTTTTTTGGTGTGCTTCTGGTGTACAAAGGGAAAAGCAAGGACTGTCTGCTCACCCTCACAGCTCTCACCCAATCTCTCCCACACACGCCAACACACACGCACACACACACGCTCGCACTTCCTCTCACACACTCAGTGTGGTTGCGGGCTGGTCGATTTCTTTCCGCAAAAGCGCTTTAAGAGCCTGTGGGCGCTTGTTCACCTTTAGCTGTTGTATTTGTTGTTGTTTTTTTTTTTTTGGGGGGGGGGGGGGGGGGGAGGGCGTGTAGAGGAACTCCACTCGGAGGGATGAGAAAACCAGCCCTTTCAGATGACGGTACACTGAACCGGGAGGGAACCAGCTGCGAAACACCTTATCAACGTTGCCACTTTCATTTTACGGAAAGAAGGGACGTGAAGAAGAGCATCATAGGCTTTTCTCTCGGCGGAAAGGGAGGACTCAACTTTAGGGGATGGTCCGGAAAATTCGTAAAGCACACCAGAATCACTGACACACACACACACACACACACACACACTCTGCCCGCCCGCTCGGTCAAGGGCTTGTGGGACGTGGCAGCACGTCACCGCACATTGCCTATTGCTTCGAGTTACTTTTTTATGTAACACTACTGTCACGGCCACCGCACACGGCACCATTGTCGTTCACCATCGTCACGCACGTCGGGCAGGGAACGTTGCGTTCTGCCCAGTTCCTTCCAATCGTAGCAGGCGACGGTGACTGCTGTGATGTTTATATCCTTGCACTTGCACGCCCCGGATCGTCTTTGTTTGCTTGGTTTTGCTATCCTGCCTCGCTGCTTGCCCTTCTGCTTCCTTCCTGCTCCAACTGGTGGGCACACGTTTCACGACAGCACACACCACGCACGATAAGGGACCGGAAGCGGGCGCCGTGGTCCTGCCAGCGCCAGTGTTCATCCGATTCTGAGCGACGCCACCAATTGGAAGGTGCCTAATATACAGAGAGCGAGAGAGTGAAAGGGAGAGCTTTGTGTGTGAAAATCGGTGGCTCAGCGAAGCATCAAACTCCCGCCCGAGGGCAGGCACCAGTTGTCACCGAATTTTCCACTCTCTCAATTTTCTCCTGCTATATCTCTTTCGGTTGTTCGGGGGAGGGGGGAAGGCACTGTTTTCCTGTAGAATCGCTCCAAGGGGAGCTTTATTTGCCGCTCTGCGGAACTATACCACACCACTACACGCAAAAGCTCTCTACTCTCTTGAAACAATGGTACCAAGGAAACGGGAGAGCACACACACACACACCTTTCCAGTGAACAGGGGATGCTCGCTGGAAGAATGAACGCAGTGCGCGCGTGTGCAAATGAATTCTACACCAAAAAATGCGCAAAGTACATTTGGGCGCCGTTTTTGTTACGCTGTTTTTTTCGGCTTCGTTCCGTTTGGCGGGATTGATTTTGGCGGGTGTTTTTTTCCCCTCTTCCCCTTTAGCGTTGTTTAGCACGCACACACATTCGCCTCACCTGTAGTGGTGACACTGAAACGTTCCGTTTTTGCGAGGCTCGTCACGGTTGAGGTGATTCGGTGGGAACGGTGGGCAAAGGTTAAGGTGCGGAACCAATCAGAGTGAGAAAGAGAAATATAGAGAGACAATAAGGTCGATGGTAAGCCGTATACCGTGCGGGGCCAGGCCGTCATGATTCATGATTCATTTGTTGAACTTTTCCCTCACCCCTTTTGTAGTTTTTTTTTCTTTAATGTGATTAGAAAGTTAGAGTAAGAGATATTACAATCACAAACTTTGCTGTTAACTTTAATTACAAAAAAAAAATGCGCAAGTATTCATTTAAAACCCAAATTTTCCAACATGTGATGGAGACGCCCAGTCTTTTTAAAAAAATAACCGAATATTCAAATATATACAAGAAGCTATCATAGTAACCATTATTCGGAGAAGCAGTGTTGCATTCATCCCCGGCCCGGCCATGAAACTGACGGAGCAGGATCTGTACCTTTTGGAGTTCGCTTCCTACGAAGACTATCTAAACTCGCTGATCGATGGCAAAAGTCTCCAATATTTCGGTAACAGGGAAAACCTGATCAGCCTTTACCGGACGGGCTACAGGTAGGCTTGCATGCGCTTTAGTTCTTTATCGAGGGTCTTAATACATGTTTCCCTACAGGGCACTCACGAAGCAAGCTTTCGATGCGCAAAGAACATTCCTGAAGGTAACGAAAGACCCAAACACAATGTTCAGCCGAAACCTAACCCCGACGGAACCTTTTCTACGTGAACTCGCCGATCGGGAGCGTTCAAATCGATTGGGGATTCTTTCGGTAATTATAAACTGCAGCAAAAAACAATCGATTACCTCTAAAACATTTGTTTTCCTCCCCCCCAACAGACCATCATCTACATGCGCTACATGAAGAATGGGACAGAGATTTCGGGCTACATCGATTACGAGGACGCACTGCGACGGGTGCTGCAGGATCAGCAGTACGCGATCGACTGGAAGGCGATCTTCGCTGAGGAAAAGGTCCTGTACCCTACGCCGGCCGATCTGCTGTACTACAACACCAAGACGGGCCGGAACATACGCAACAACACGCGCAACTACCAGATCCTTTGCGATCCGCACCAGGGCGTCATCTTTCGCAATATGTACGATCGGAAGGACATCTTTCCGAACCCGTTAGCGGTCACGCACGGTACCAACACGAAACGGGAGGTGGTTGAGAGCGATCTGTACGAACAGGTCGTTCTGTACGATCATGTCGTGCGGAAGAACTACTAAACCGGAAGAAGAACGCCCGTCCCGTTTGCCATGCGAACGTGCGGTTGTGTGCGTGAATCAATACACGTTCCAAGGATGCTAGGCGTCCTTCCAATACAAGGGCACCGTAACGCTTTCACTAATGAATGTTGCCTGTTTTTTTTTTTTGTGAGACAGACACACAGAAGCGAACAACGATTGCCACTTTCCAACGGCTGCGCAATGGGAAGGGCCGCTTTTTTTCTCCCGCAAAGACACGCTCCCTCTCTCGCGCGAGCCGCACCAACACATCCTTACCGCCATTCAAACGTAAGAGGGTGGAAAATGCACCAAAAGGCGCGGAACGAACTGACCTTTCTTCCACCTCTTTGCAACGAAATCGCTTTTGGGGTTGCGCGGGAACGGATGCATTTGCCTGTTGGTGCCATTTTACGCGCACTGACCGTTGCGTGTGTGTGTGTGTGTGTATGTAGTGGAGCAATAGTGTTGCTTCCCTTTTTATCCTTTCGCAATGGTACCCGAAAGGTGCGCGCCGACTCTCGTAGTTGTGCCGGAGCGTAAATTTACGATTACTATCCCGAACGTCATCAACCCGGGGCTTCGGTTTTGGTTTGGAGGTGCATCCTCGCTTTAAGTGCATACCCTCGCTTCCTCTCCCCTCGCTTCCTCTCCCCTCGTCACCACCGCAAACCGACCAATCCGAGGATCAAACCGGGCTGATGACGTGCTTAGCGCTGCGACCCTGGGAAACGGTTGGCCTTGTTTAAAGCGTCACTCCCTCGCTACTTTTACACGTTAGATGCATCGGTGTCTAGGAGTGTGCTGCCTCATTTTGCATTGCAAAACGCAACAGGATCTCAGGTGCATGGGTGTGCAGGTACGCCGCTTTCCAGTGGGCAAGGTCATGACATTTCTGGGAAGTTTGCACGTTTCGCGCTAATCAAGCATTGCCACAAGCGCCGTCACACGAGTTTCCCAATTTGAGCACACTAATGGCTAATTCTGAGTGGGATTATCAGTGCCAATCTCATCTCCGTTTCATCATTCGTCCCTTTCGGCTCTTCCGACAGCGGTCAGCTATCTGCCAGAACTGGAGAAAACATCGCCGAGAACAACGCCACCGCAGCACTGTGTGTGGGCGTACCGAAGCCCCGTAGACGCTCATTCATTTTCGTCCCCCCACCCACATGGTCGTCTGCCGGCCTCGCGTCCGCTCCCTGGGATGCTGGACACCCACCAGAGCATCCCACCAGGCAAAAAAAGGTCTCTCGATGCCGCAGGTTTGCTTCGGCTGCCACAATGCGTTGGCGTACTATCCGCTGCGTTGTATGGAAAATCCCACGCACCGGTCGTAACCGGGACATCGTAATCGAGCGCGTACGCTTCCTTTTTCGTGTGCCCCTCGTGCCCTCAAACTCTTTGATGACGTCACCCCTTGCAAGCTGTGTTCTCACGTTTTTTTTGTTTCCTGTCAACGAGGACGTTCTAGCCCCGGGGAGAACTTCTGCATCTCTACAGAAGCTCCATCACGGTTCGTGTTGGGTGGTAATTTTCAGATACGGTTTGTTTGATACTGGTTTCGGCAGCGGACCGACCGATATCGTTTCGGTTGTCACACAACCACGTACCCAATCAGGTTCTCCCATCCGGAGCTTATTCACACTCTTCCGTTCTACCACGCGGGAACCATAAACTTTACGCGTTTGGTAAGGTCGTCCGTGGGCGTACGATGGCGTAATGCACGTTTACTTTCCCGTCCCTGGGCTCAAGGTAAATCATTTCGCACAACAGTTTTATTTCGCACATTGTTTTTCACTTTACGACGGGCAGATTCACCTGGGAGCGAGATTTTTCAAATACCGATCGGTAGTCCACGTGCGAGACCAAGGTGCTTTTTAGTGGCTTGTAGTACCGGGTTAGAACGGTACGAACGGTACGAACGGTAGGGGTAGCTTATTTACAATGCGATCAGAAGGTGGTGTACGCTTTCCTCCTCGATTTATCTGGTTTATTCTTTTCGATTGTTTTGGGATATGAAAATAGCCAAGTGAGTTAGTGCTCGCTGCGCCCTCTGCCCGTGCCACAACATGATAACAGCAACAGTCACAGTGGTGGGATGGTAGCGTAATGTAACGTTGAAATAAATTGCCCGAAAAAATTAGATTAACGATTCCGGCGCATGGCATGCAATCGTTGAAACCAATGCCCGGAACCCGCGTGTAAGTGTACGTTTGGCGTAGGACGGGCCAAGGCACGCAAAAAAGATATTTTGCAGAATCATTGCGCTTACAGGGATATCAGGGGGAAATTAATTAACGCTAGATTACAGGAATCAATGCCTTTGTATGCTTACTGCACGATAGATACCAAAAGTACCGAACCGAGCTTTTTACATGAAACATTATGGCTCTGGAAGAACGGATTATTAACAGATATCTAGGGACAATAAACGATATGCTAAACTTTTTCTGACTACGGTTTTAGTGTTAGAAGGGGTATAGAAGCTTAATATTTAGTACAGATCAGAATCAAGGATCCTAAGACCTCTTCATTGACAGTATCTTATCAACATGTGAGTATCTTTCATGGAGATTGTGGCGCAAGAGGAAGTAGAGAAAAAATTATAACGTAGATCTAACAATGAAATGAAGCAAATTTTGTTGGACATTATCCCTATTCTTGTGTCTAAATAACTCTGTTGATTCCGGAGTCTACTATGCGAAATCTCCAGTGTATATTGACATTGATGCCATGTGAATGAAACAGGCGGAAGTTATATTCCCAATCTTTCTCATTCTGACATATTGCTGTTTTTTACGCAGGAGTGAGAAAGAATGTCTTAGTTGTTGGCTGAGAAGCATGGTCTGCTTGCAACTGACAGTCTCACTAACTCTATAGCAGCCAATTACGCTCTTGTACTCTCTTTCTTTTTGCTTTACAAAACGAACAGGTACAGTTCCATGCTTACTAACTTATCGGACGCTTTTTGGTCTTCATACTTTGAAATCGTTCCCGGTCTCGCACCGCTGGTCTGCTATTCCTTTATCGTGGTCTCTGTCCGCTTGGACGGTCGAAGAGGTTTTTACGGGATGGACCGTCTGGTTCCATGCGTATAACATGACCAGCCCACCGGAGACGGGTGAGCTTAATGCGCTGCACAACAGTGAGGTCAATGCATATTTTTGTCTCCTTAATCTGTAGTCCAAGGCTTTCTGTTACCTGCTTGATACTCTGATAGGCTTGAGCTACATAGACGAGACGCAGACCTATGATATCAGCGTATGTTAAGATCTTGGTTAACTTAGAGAAGATGGTGCCCAAGTCTCCACCACCGAGTCGTGGCTGGTGCTCTCTAGCAGTCTAGCTTCAGTTTTAGTGAATTTTCTTGTGGCGACAGAGCGTCGGACAAGAACGCCAACTATGATTTTCTGGAAGGATCGCAACTTAGTTAGTAATCGTCCGAGCCTCGAAGAGTTATTAATCGTCCGAACCTCGAACAGTTAGTAATCGTCCTAGCCTCGAAGAGTGTAGTATCGTCCGATCTTCGAATAGAAGACATCTCCCGAAGGAACAATCGAAACGGAAGGAAGGAGAAATAAAATATTTCTAAAACTGGTGACCCCGATGTGATACCTTCCACCGCTTCGCCTGGACCTTGTGGGGAACCGCTCCAACGAACACGAGTATCAGCAGCAGCAATAAGGAACCACCTGCAGTTCTTCTCCGTACCTACACTGTAGCGTACCACCCCGGCCCGCACACACTGTGTTTCGAGAGACGCTCCAGCCCTTGCACGCTGCGCACTCTACAGCGCTCTCCACTCCGGATTATTCCCGCCAACCCAACAGCGGCCAACCAGCCTCACCGCTCCCTACCGCCGGAATTCGTCCCACACATCGATTTGCCGATCCTTCAACGCAGTTTTTTTCCTTCGCCGCGTGCTGCCGACTACCTTCTTCGTTCTCTTCGCCGCCTCCAGTCAGAGACAATACGGGGATCATCCGTGCCAAACAAGTAGTGGCCATGCCTACCATACTACGTAGTCAACGGAACAGAATAGCCGGGAACGGTAGTTCCTCCACCGTTACCAGCCCTGATACCGGATTCAACACGACGCTGTTGCCCGAATGCAGGATCCAGAAGTGCAGACGATGAACCCCTTGCGACTCAAGCCATCAGAGTTGAGTACAGCCGACATTTGCACCTTTTTCTTCCCGACTACTTGTGGTTTCTACATGCTAGTAGATTAGTAGCGAACCTTCTGGTTGCGATCCTTCCAGAAAATCATAGTTGGCGTTCTTGTCCGACGCTCTGTCGCCACAGTCTGGTCTGCAAAATAGACACACTTGTTCGATTCTGTGCTTTAAAATATATGCTTGCCAGAAGCAGAAATCTTATCTATCAAAGAAGCACTGCATACAGACATCGGCAGGGTACTGTTATCAGCAACCCGTACAATGTTTTACAAAATTTTACGATCGTTAACTATTGAATGAAAAAAAAAAAACAATGTTTATCTGTTTTGTTTCTTTTTTATCTCAGAAGTGACGGCCAGGACGTATTTCTTAATATTTATCTTTTACCATGTTTACTTTATTTCAGCAATTTACATCAAAATTATTAACAAAACACAAAACTAATTGAGCTTTTACCACACTACTGAACTCACGCCAATGTTCGCGCGCAAACGTCAAATATGTCAATCTGTCAAACGGTTCGGAAATGAACGAACCCGTCACTTACCCAGCGCGCAAACAAGCACATTTTTATCGGTTTTGTTTGATTCTAGCCGTAATTTCTTGCCAATAGCACACGGTGGTGCTCTGTAAACGAATTCCAAGCATTTTTACATGGGTTTTTGTGTCCCCAAACCGCACACAAAGTTAAATAAGGGAAGCGTCATCTGCCCGTGTCGTGAGAAGCGCTTTTGGCACGATGCGTCAAACGCGCCGTACAGTTGCCTGACATGCGTCGGTGCGCGAGTGTGAGCAAAGCAAGCTGAAAAAATTGCCGGGAAGTGTGGTCCGCGTTTTACACAAGTGTTACTACACAGGAACACACACAAGGACTGCACGGAACGTACGGTAATAGCGACACCGTGTCGGGCACACCTTGTTCCGTAGCATATTCGTCTCGTGCCCAAGGTGGTAAGGTGGTTCTGTGGCCGGTACTGCGTGGGAAAGGACAGCGACACATTTCAAGTCCGCGCGGGGGACGACCGTCGTGTTGTGCTTGTTTTATCGTGCAAGCCCCCCACCTTGTGGTGCATCCGTCGTGTGCGGTACCAACGCCTAAACTCTCATCCATTCCCTCGGGTGCATGTGGGTTGTGCGTCTAATTTTGTGTCATCCGGCAACTGGACGCAAAGACCGTTAATCCGATCGCAGTAGCCGGTTTTTGCAACAGCAGCAGCACCGCGTTGGAAACCATCGCGCTCTCGCGTGTTGTGTGCTTTGGTAGTGTGTGTGTATGTGTGTGTATGTGTGTTTGCATCCGGTGGCGGTACAGAAAACAGCGAAACCACCCACTTCTCCCTCCATCCCCATCGCTGCGCTTCTGTGCACTGGCGCGACAGCAATCGTTTAGTGGGGCGTGTGGTGCCGAAAAATAATAACAATAAAAAACCGGCTTGTTGTGGGCGCCGAAAAATTGTACCCTCGTGTTCGTACGCAGGGTACGCACACAGCCACACCGACGGACACGCGCTTTTTCCATCCCCTCCCCCAGGTGTGGGCTTTTAGACAACAGTACAACAGAAAAAAAAAACCGCAGCAACCATGGGCGCCTACCTCTCGGAACCACTGAAGACGAAGGATTCGAGCGACGAGTCGAGCGAATATCTAGCATGCGGTTCCAGCTCAATGCAGGGTTGGCGAATCAGCCAGGAGGTACGTTTAGTGTTGCTGCTTCCTCCACACATTCCGTACCATTGCGTTGGCGCGAGAAAGGCAAGCAAAAGGAAATTTATATAAATTTGTTTTCAATCCCTCCTCCCTCTTCCACAGGATGCACACAACTGCATACTGAACTTTGACGACCAGTGTTCGTTCTTCGCCGTGTACGACGGGCATGGCGGGGCGGAGGTAGCCCAGTACTGTAGCCTTCATCTACCCAGCTTTCTCAAGACAGTCGAAGCGTACGGTGCGAAAAACTTTGAAAAAGCGCTCAAGGATGCGTTCCTCGGGTTCGATGCGACGCTGCTACAGGAGAGCGTAATCGAGGAGCTGAAGCTGCTGACCGACAAACCGAACGGCGAGGACGAAGCAGACGAGGAGGAAGAGGAGGAGGAGGACGATAATGTGGAAGATCTGTGCAAGGAGGCGGTAATGCCGCTGAACGAAGTGTTGCAAAAGTATCGCAAAGACACGAAGCCACCGGGCGGCGGTGAAGCGAAAAATCAACGAGTGGCCGCAATCAAGGAGGGCAACTGCTCGAAACCAGTGTCGCCCTACCTGAAGGGGAAGCGAAGAGCAGCGTCGGACGAGGGTGCCGGTGGATCGAGAGAGAAAAGGCCGGTGAAGGTGGAGGGAAGCAGTAGCAGCAGTGGCGATAGTGCCAGTTCCGATGCGGAAGCGGACCCGGCAGCGGAAGCGAAGAAAGAGACCACCGCGGCAAAAGAGGAGACGGGAGAGGCAGTGCCGGCCGATTCGACAGTGAGCAGCTCGAGCAACAAAGCAATGGAGCGGGTGAAGGAAGCTACCCCACAGCCCGAACCATCCTCGTCGTCTTCCTCCAAAGTTTCACCGGGTAAGAGTGAACCGGACGGTGAGCAGGTCGTCGCCGCTGGAAGCAGTGGCAGCAGAAAGGCGGAACAAAGCGATGAGATTAGCGATACCGATGGCAACATTGCGGTGAAATCGACAGACGCCGAGGAGGAGGGAGGCAGTGGTAGCTCAACCGGGAAGGAAAACTGTGCCCCGGACAGTTCGTCGTCGGATGGAAGCAAACAGACCGCAAGTAAGCTGAACGGTGACGCTGGTAAGGTAGGCTCTTCGGGTGCCGTTTCATCGTCTTCGTCCGGATCGGCACAGGGACAGGAAAATGGTAGCTGCGACAGTGGCAGTCCCGGTGGGTCGAACAGTGGCGCATCTCCGTCGACGAAGGTACACAGCAGCTCGGCAAAGCCCTCGCCGAAGAATGGTCCACCAGCGGATGTGTCCATGAGCATGGATGACACGGACGATGATGATGATGATGATGACGATGAGAGCGATTCGGATGAGGAGTTCCCGCATGCGGAAGAACCAACTGATGACACTTCCAGCACGGACGAGGGCGAAGAAGATGCTTACGGGTAAGTAGTGCGTGTTTTCTAGCTGGTTTCACAATGTTGAGCATGACTAAAGCGAAATATACTTGTTAAAACCATGCAATCGCTAGGGAGGAAGGAAGCGCGGAAGAGGGAGAGGAGGAGCAGGAAGAATATCACGACATTGGCGATTACATCAACGAGGAGGATGCAGCGTTCATGAAAACCATCACCGATGAGCCGGGCAAGGACAGTGGATGTACGGCAGTGGTTGCATTGCTGCACGGAAAGGATCTTTACGTAGCTAATGCTGGTAAGTTGATGAAGACTGCAAGGACAGTATAAATAGATAGGTCGTTGCAAAGTTCATTCAACAGGCCGTTGCACCATCTTCAACTGCGATTTAAACGCATGAAATGGAGGAAATGATAATTTTGGAAGCTTCAACTTGCATATTATAAAGAATCGATATCGTTGACTTACTTTTACAGGGGACTCCCGCTGTGTCGTTTGCCGCAATGGGGAAGCGCTTGAAATGAGCTTCGATCACAAGCCAGAGGACACGATCGAGTACGAGCGGATAGAGAAGGCGGGCGGACGGGTGACGTTGGATGGCCGTGTCAATGGAGGGTTGAATCTTTCGCGAGCTATCGGTGACCATGGCTACAAAATGGTATGTACCACCCGATATAACTTTTTTTCCTATATAGGATGAAAATAGTCTTTCATTACCAATCCATTTGCAGAACAAATCGCTTCCGGCGGAGGAGCAAATGATATCGGCACTGCCGGACATTGAGAAGATTACGATCGGACCGGAGGACGAGTTTATGGTGCTGGCGTGCGATGGCATCTGGAACTTTATGACCAGCGAGCAGGTCGTTCAGTTTGTAAAGGAACGGATCCACAAACCCAATGTAAAGCTGTCCAAGATTTGCGAAGAGGTAATGTTGCCTTCAAGACGTTTTTTTTTTTTTTTTTTGTAGAGAGCGTTAACCGTTGTTTTCATTTTGTGTGCTCTCTCGGTTGTAGCTCTTCGATCACTGCTTGGCACCACACACGCGCGGCGATGGTACCGGTTGCGACAACATGACCGCTATTATCGTACAATTCAAACCGAACTTTACCGGGGCCGGTTCGCGGAAACGTGCCGCCTCGAACTCGGTAGCCGACGCTGTCGATGGTAATGATGCGGATGGCGTTTCTTCCGCAACGAAAAAGGTTAAAACTGATGGTGCGGTCGATGCTGCCGCATCCTCCACGACGGAAACGACCGACAGTAGCAATGGGGTAGTGTCCACCGGCAAGGAGGCAGAAGCAGCCGAAGCAACGGAAGCGGCAGCGGCGGTGGCTTCGATTGCGGACGACGACACAGTGACGACACCCGCGGTAGCATCCGTCGACACTGCTGCCTCGTCAGAAGCGGCGTCCTCTTCGACGTGAACGCGGACCTCCCATGGGTACCGTGATGTGTTGTACACTCGGTTGGAGGGTTGGTAAGGCACTGGGTTGAATTCCCTCTCCATCCACTGGCCAAAGTGTGTTGGTTTGCTACTAGGAGGGCATCTTTTTAGGAAAGGAGCATTAGAAAAGGCTCTTTTAAGTGAATAGTTATATTTTGATACTTTCATTTTTTCATACACTCATCATCTTCTTTCTCCCAGGTTTAAGTAATATCTCCCATATACGAGTGTAAATGTTTGTGTATGTGTGGCTGTCCAAAAGAAAGATTAAAAGCAAGATGGCCCAGTTCAACATGTGGGTCTCCCTTATCCCTTGTAACACATAAAGTACACCACTTATGATATGAAAGAGAGATTAAGCAGTGCAGACAGGCCGCGTGAAAGTAGTATTAAAATGCTATTTATTTGGTTAAATGTTTATCGGTAAACTATCTGCAACATTCAGTGTTTTGGTACCAGGTTCTTATTCAGGTTATTGAAATCGTCAAAACATAAAGCATGGTAAATTAAACAGTTCTTTTGTCGCTCAATTTGTTAAAAAATTATTTAAAGTCATTCGTACTTCCTTTTCCTTCCTTTTGATGCACAAAGCTAAACAATACAGCTGGCTTACGGCTAAATGTAACCAAAAATCTAATTTTCTATTTTCACACGGCACCCATCCGCATCTGATGAAGATGAGAAAGGAATCGGAGAGACAGAGAAAGAGCGATCATAAGCTTTTACCTCAAAGGAATGTCACATTTGATCATTTCCACCAATCGGGACTAGTAACACAGTATTTCCTGCGTATGATGCAGTGAGATATATGGCCAATAGCCCCAACAACCACAGCAGGAGTTTAAGTCCATCGGCAGAATGACGTGTGTTTAGATACGTAGAGTTAAAAGTATGTTTTTTTTTTATTATTTTTATTTATCGAAGTGTTGCATGGTTGCATTTGTTCCACATACTTAGAACGCCACGTTAAGGATTTTGGTGTTGCAAACGTATAATTGTGGTATCTCCAGATACAAGAGCAGTAAGGCAGAAGTTAGAACAAAAGAACTGCGAAACAGAATAATGCGACCATTCGCTATATTCGACAAAATTGTAAACTCTAACGTTCGATAAGGAAAGCATCTTCTCTTCATGCAGTGATTCATGATTCACCAATTGAACTTTCCAACCAACTAAATAACATTCAATTATTAAATTGTGTCTGTTTGTCTAACAACACTCGTGTCCTTCGGAAGCTCTCAAATCGAATGAGAGACCCTTTGGTATCGTACTTGCAGATTCTTCCCCATGCGATATTGCTTCAAAACAGCCGACTGGAGACGGCGCGCATGTAAACTTCCGGCGGACAATGCTCCCGGTAATCCCCTGAGTAAGCGTCTAGGTAAGATCCTGAGAAGAGGAATTTAGGAGGGTATTTTTATCTGAACGATAACACAACAAGACAAAAAAGGCACTTTCGTTTTATTGGAATGCTTCCGTAGAAACTTGAACAAGTCGTTCCCTTTTCACGACTGGTGTCGAACGCTGTCTGATAGGGGCCTGTAAATCACAGAAAATAATTATCCACCTTTTCATTGTGTCTATACATAAACATTTGTGGTTTGAATGTAAATGGATGATATGAGGTGTAGAGGGGGGAGTAAACATACATTGGATGGCATTGCGACGGAGGAAAAATTAAATGATTGTAACAACCTGTAGAGTGAGGATATGTTTTTAGAAATTCACGATCAATGTCAAACAACACTGGGGGGGCTGAACCAGCAGCATTATTTAGCAGGAGAACTAAAAGTATGACGGTTTAATAGGAACGGCAGGGTACTGAAAGAAGTAATGAAAAAACGTATAAGAACCGTTGTTGAAATAAATGAAACCCACTAAATGTAACCACACTCGAAATCGACGCTTGTACATAGATAATTGCACGGTTTTGCACATTTTGAAATGAATGGATAGATTTGTCTTCTTAGCCGTAGCATACAAGTGGCATCTCGTGTCCACTGGGTGGGAATTATCGTATACACGTGTCTGCATCCGTATCTAAAGTAAGGGCAATAAAACGTCTTTTAACCGAGCTTACCAAGCGTCGCGTACACTTCCCACACGACGGACAAGCTGACGTTTCCTGCGGTTACCATGGCAACCGTGCAAAACAAACATTGTAACATGTGGTGTATTCGATTTGATCCTTTCACTTTACTGCAAACAAAATGGGTGAAGAGTTTGGTAAATCTGGCCTGTACATCGATGATCTGTATACGCTGCGTGTGATCGATCCGGAGGTGGCCAACGAAACGAACGAACTGAAGGATGAGTGTGAACAGTTCACCGAGAGTAAGTCCTTCCCAAACAAAGTGGCCGGAGCACAGTCTGTTAATCGTTGTCCTACCGTACCATACCTTAGAGCTAACCGACTTTCGTCGGATCATCGATCAGTTTGCAAACATTGTCGAGGTGTTTGCGGCCGAGGTCGATCAGGAGAAGATGCGTGCGGTGGGTGTGCAGAACATGCTGAAAACTTTCGCCAAGCAGCGCGAATCGGAACAGCAGCAAATACAGGTTGGTACGGGATGAAGGTTTGCATTTGGCATTTCCCCCTTTTCATGTAATCCAATCTTGTCTTGTTACAGAGCGAAATTATTGAGAAAATGGTCGAGCTGGACAAGCTGAAGATCGAGTACCAGTATCTACAGCGGATCGAGTCGGAGCAGCAGGAAATGATTGATAACTTCTATCAGAATCAATAACAGAGAAAAGACGTTATAGAATTGATGTAATTATTTATTATTTTTACTTCTTCTTTTAATGCTAGGTTTTATGGAGACATATTTGTGTATGAAGTTTCATGTGTTTGTTCTTTCACTTTGCTCCTCTTCTACTATCCCCTGTTTCTGTCAGTACGTTTTAATGAAATGTAAATGTTTGAAATATCGTATTTAGTTTCCTCCCGAGGAGAATTCAAAGCAGGCTCCTCTTAACGGATCTCACATCTTCCTTTGGTGTTGCAGGATCGCTCCCAGACTAAAGGGAAGATAAGTTAATAATGTATAACATAGATAAGACTTTATAGGATTGGATTGGAGGGTTTTTCTTTGCCTGTAAAATGTAAATCCTCGTAGCTATTACCCTTCTTTTGTTCGTTACTGCTCACACATTCAGACGCACACATACACACATCCATGCACACATACCTTCCTCACACAAACACACTGGAATCGATTCGAGCTGCTGTGCTGTTGTTGGTTTTTTCTTCAAGTGGGACACACCCCGCCCCCGCTAAAACCCGGAGTTTATCAGTTCCTCTTTGGCAACAGCTTTCGCTTCAGCACTAGCTGATGTGTGAATCATGTAGGATTGTTCTGCTTGTTCGACCGTAACCTGGCCAGCCCGGTCCGTTCCTCCTCCTCGTCGCTCGTGTACGAGCTGATGCCACCGACCGCCCCCCGCAGCGATGTGGCCTGCATCAGCTCCTGGTCCGGGGCGTTCTTGTTCTCGTACAGCAGTATGTTGAGCGTTTCCTCGAAGATCCGTGCCTCCGGGAACTCTACCTTCGTGTGTTTCTTGTCCGTGGCGTACACGATAGAGGTGCAGCACACCTCGGCCACCTTTTTACCGTTACCGTAGAACGACCAGCAGCAGATCTCGCTCGAACCGATCACATCCTTGATGAAGAAGACGCGCCCACTGAAGCGTAGCGACAGCTTGTCGAACAGTTCGATGTTTTTCAGCAGATTGTCGTCGGACGTGTTGGTGTACGAGTACTTGTTGTTGTGCCGGTTGATAAGCAGCTTGACCACGGGCTTGGTGGCGGTGCTGATCAGATACTGTTCCTCCTTCTGGGAGGTGATCAGCGGTACGCGACAGATCGGCTCCTTCTTTGCCAGCACCTTTTCGCACGCTTCGATCAGTTCCTCGATGCAGTAGTACTTCGATTCGGCCAGCAGCTCCGCAATGCCTTTGGTCGTTTCCGGCAGGGCGACGCTCCCATCGCGCAGGAAGTTCAGTATCGTGCCAAAGTGGGTACCGCAGCGATCGATTAAAATCCAACCTGACGGGAGGAGGGAGAGAAACACGAGTTAAACACGCTGTTACTCTGCGAGCGTGATCGACACGGTACCTTCCGAATCGGTGAGCACTTCCAACCGTCCACTAAACATGGCACGTAGCATCGTGTCCTGTTTGCAGAGCGTACCGATTGTCGTGTAGTACAGGCAGCCACCGACGTTCAGCTTCACGTACTCGGACGGATGGGGACCCCTGATGAGGGTTTTCTGATTGCCCGACATCCCACCAGCTGCTCCGTCCGGCTCAATCTTGTCTGCAGGTGTTACGGACTGGGCCGAGACGATACCAACGAGTGCAAGGTACTTTGGCCGCCCGACCTCCGACGGAACGTGCTGCTGCTGCTGCTGGTGGGCGTTGCGTGAGCGTGTTTCCGCGGGGTTACGGTTGGCACGGTCCCTTGCACCGGTCGGATGCGGTCGGTCGAGCTGGGACAGGACACAACAAACGGTGGACGTGAGTCACGCAAAACTAGAGCACAGGGGTATACGAATTGGGAGGAGTAATTTGGAAATTTTGCTTGTGCTTGGTGTATATTTTGATAATGGTGACAGATGTTGACGCAACTGTCATCGCGCTTTTTAGTTTGACAGATGGTGTGCAGCAGTGGTGGTGTTGTACCGGATCTGGAACGGATGCGTGGATTTGAGTTACGTGTGTACGAACCTACTGCACCTATTGTATAATGGAGCTATATTTTCAAATGTTCTATTGAATCAACTGAACTTACCACACCCGGAATGCTTTTTGCTGCTTTCTGACCGATCTGACAGGTTTGTATCGACCTGCCCATCACTATCACGAAGCATCATTAAGCCCATCACTAGCTTGGAGGATCAAGAAGCGTTTCGTTTAAAATATATAAAGAAATGTAAAATTCGTTGATTAATGATGTAAATAAGGAAAGGAATGTATAAGATTACGATATATACAGAAACAGCAACACAAACTTACCGAAATATAATTTTGCACATTGGTGTCCAATGTGGGGTCCTGTCATTGCGTTGCTATGGTAACGCATAATGATTTGAATCCCAGACCATTCCGTTTGATCGATGTACATACACAGTTTGATTCGGTGCACCAGAAAGAAATGGCTGATTTTGAATATTCAGGCATGTTATCTCGCAAAACCTGCTAGTTCAAGAAAATAAATCAATTCCTTCTTTCGCTCTGCTGCAGATATCAATCCCGCCAATGAGTTGGAGAAAAGGGTTGCAGATGCTTTCTTGATTTTCGACCATCATGGTAACAAAACTGTCGACGTGCGTGAAATTGGAACCATTTTGAGGTTTTTAGGTAAATGCAATAGGCGTTCGGATGTGCAAGATATTACATGTACTGTTCTACTGCACCAGGATGTGTACCGACCGAGGCGGACGTGAACGAAGTGATATCGGCAACAGAGTTTGAAGATTCCAACGGTACGGTCCACCTGTCGAAATTTCTTCCGTACGTTAGCCAGCTGATTGCGGAGCATAAGTAAGCATGACGGGTTAAAATGTTTGAAGGGACATTGATTCATTGCTTCAAACTCCTCCAGAATGGAACCAGCACCACCGGAAAAGCTGCTCAAAGCGTTCCGTGTGCTCGATCAGGAAGGGAAAGGCTTTGTGGACAAGGAGTACATGACGAAATTGATCACCGAAGAAGGCGAACCGTTCACGGTGGAAGAGCTGGAGGAGATGATGGCTGTCGCGGTTGACATGGCAACGGACAAGATTGCCTACGAGCTGTACCTTAACCAGTTACTGGTAGGATTGCACCGTCCAACGTACACTTTTCGACCTGCCATTCTTTATCCTTTTCATCTTCCTGCTAGCACGAACCACCCGATTCCATTTATGCACTAGCCGATCAGCTACGAAATCGAAGCAATCGCTGATGACTATTTTTTATTTTCCTATTTTACTCTATTTTTACCGCAGGTTGACTTTTGAAGAAGCGATCATAAACATCCCGCAGGACTTTCTCGCTTTTTTTCAGCAGATGATTCGCTTTATTGATTCCACATTCGCCTTGTAACATTCGAAACTGCACAGCGGTGTGTTTGTTCGCGAGCAGTTGTACCGTTTGATGTTCTTGCAGTTCGGTGCAGCACACAGGGTTGGCTTCGGTGGGTCCCGAGGCGGTTGTTTGGCGAGCGGGAACTCAACTTCCGGCGGCAGTGAAATCGTACCACCCTCGGCACTGTTGACGTACGTTATCATCGGTACCTTTTCCTTCACCGGACGGTTCTTGATCGCTTTCACCGATTTCGAGTCTTGCTTTTTGAGCAACCGTTCCATGGTTTTCTTTTTGTCCTTCTCCCGCTTCTCATCCGCCATCTGTTTGCGCTTTTGCGACTTCAGCTGTGCCTTCTGTATCGCTTCCTCCGTCATAACCTTCTCCTTGTAGCCGGTCGGTAAGGACATTAGCAGCTCGGAACCGGGTGCCTGCTCTTTGTCTGTGCCCCGCTCGTACATCGCGCGCTGGCGGGCCGTCATTAGCCGCGGGTCTTTCGGTTTGATTTTCTTCAGCTCATCGTCCACCTCCTCCAGCTTGCCGGATTCGATCGCATCGAGCCAGCGTTCCTCCTCACTGGAGGTTCCACTGTCCCGCCCACGTTTGCGGGTTTTCTTCTGCGCTTTGTTCATCGCGGCAAGCGTTTTCCCAGGCGAAAGGGCTTTCTGTTGCAGGGAGAGCTGTGATTCGCTAAGCAGGTCCAGCTGGGAGGTGCTGGAATCGATTGTTGTTTGGAGGTCGTTCTCCACCTCTGACACTATTTCCGGTTCGGGGTCCGCTTCCATGTATTCGATTTCCTCTACCACCTCCATGGTTTCGTCGAGCGCTTGGTGTTCTTCGACCATCTCGTAGCTCGGCGCGGGTTCCGGTTGCGCACGAGCCTTTTTGTGCTTCTTGTGCTTTTTGTGTTTCTTGTGGGATGGTTCCGGTGGAGGGACCTCTGCTGGTAAAGCACATGCAAACATAAAGTTTGGAACGAATGGGGCTTCACAAACCTAAAATAAGCTACATACCCTCTTTATCTCCATTATTATCTCGTCTTTTACCCATTTTTGAACGAGTTTCGCGAGAGGTCCGTGCTGCCGCACCGTCGTTTGTTTACTTTCTGCGTTTGTTTATGCTTTTCGTTGGCTGTCAAACTGTTTGCCCGGTGAAAAATATGTGCCATTAAATTCGCATCTCAGTAGTTCATAGAAGCGCCGCCAATATCCCAGGTGGCGCTGCAATACATTGCATACAAATTTGTTGAATGCGCACGAACAAGAAATGGAGGCGCCTGGTGAGTTACGCGAAATAATTAAAATCACTTGTATATATTTGGAGTAAGTAAGTAAGATAGTTTGATAAACTAAAAAGCAATCAATTAATGAGTAATCATATAACGGTTGAGATTTTAATTCGTCTATCTGTGTTCTTTCCCATTTCTTTCCATTTTTCACCTTTTTAAAAATACTTAACCTCAAGTTGAAGCCCCACACATGTTTGGGGTAGAGGATGACTCATCTTCTACGAATTAAATTGTTTAAAGCAACCAAAGCAAACAACACACGGGATTTTCTCTTATCTCTCTCACTGTTCGTATTAGTGTTTATTTATTGGCTGAACATGGTTTGTTTTTCAGTTTCGTTTTTTTCTCTCCTCGTCACTCCATTCTTACATTCTTACGCTAGTGTGGTACAGTAGTTGGGGTCTTTTCCCGCTTCCCTCTTTGAAGTGTTCCTACTTTCACTACTGGTATGCCTGCTTTACCCCCTGCGGGCCTGCACCTGGTTTTACGAGGTAATCGCAAAAACAAAACACAAAACGAAAACAGACACAACAAAAAAAAAACAAACGCATGGAACTATAGGGCAAAGGAAGCTTCTCTCACCATCGCACAAGCGCCATAAGAACCGGTATACATGTCTTCTGCGTCGTGGCGCTTTAAAGAGCGAAACAAAATTCAAATACATAAATATACAACTAGATATTGGTATTTGCAAAGGTACGGTACGGCAGGAAGAAAAACAAAAAAAAAATACCTTCCCATTATCTTTCCCGAGAAGCACAAAAAGGAAAACGAGGAGCCCCATCGCATCGAATGAAAGTCGAGTCGAGCAAAAAGGGGGGTAGGCATTTGTTGCTAAACCAAATTGAAATATGGCTCCGGGTGTTATATTTTATCCAGCTTAAATTGAGCACATTTTAGTACCTGTGAGGGTACATGGGAACATGGGAAGTTCCTTTTAGCGTACTTTGCACCAGAAGATGGAACAAGCCCGATCCCGTTTTCTTTGGTGGTGCAGTTGTGGGAATGAAACATTTCTGGAACCGCTTATAAAATCACAAAAACTGATTCGTTTACGATTAGAGTATAGCTACAGACGGCAACAGGTGAGAGGGCTAGCAGGTTTGGATTTCATTCGACTTAAATACGCGACAGCAGATGGAAATGTACTGCTGGGCTATGGGCTATTCTCAAACACCGGTATCAGCAGCACCAGGGCTTTGTATCGTATTTGTTTTAAGGAATAGGGAACGTTGGAATACTAAGAATAGAGTACATTTATCCTAACTACATTTTCAACGCACTTCGCATGTGGCAAGAAATGGCTCCTACCACCGAGGGACTCTACCAGGCTGGAAAGCTGGAACCACCGATCCGTATAGTTGCGCTTATAAACTGCGATCCGGAAGCGCGTTACCGTTTTGTCCACAACTGAATGAACGATTCTTTTCTCCGGTGCGGGGTATCAGGAGATAGGGGGGAAAGCAGTGTACGTGGGTGGGAAGGTTGTAAACGAATTTCACGACTTTTCTTTTTTTCCAGTGTCGGGACGCGCACACGAGTCTTCACAGGATTGTTGGTGTTGGTGTACTACCTATCATCACTATTATTGGCTACTAGTTATACTTTATAGGAGGTATGTGGTTGCCACATCGCGGGAAGTTCGGTGGCACCGGTGGTAGATCGGCATGAGTACCGATGTGCACGACCAGATTCATACCGATCACTATGTGGAACTGGAAGTGACAATGGAACAGCCAGTATCCTGTGAGTGTGTGGAAGAGAAGACATACATAAGTGTCGTTAGTATTGTTTCATGGGAAATCAGCGAATAGTGCTACTTACCGGGATTATCTGCCCGGAATCGCAGTACCACGTAGCCATTGTTCGGGACGGCAATCGTATCCTTTAGTGGGGGTAGGTTGAACTGTCGGTTGAGCAGACCTCGTCGATCGAGATCGAGCGTGTGGCGCAGGTTAATCTTCTTCACGGTACTGTCCGGCGAGCGACCCATACCGATCACGTGGAATGCATGTCCGTGCAGATGGAACGGGTGGCTAAGGTTCTCTTGTTGTACTGCGGATTGAAGGTGGAGTGGGGGCCTGTTTAGAACTGCGGTTTCGACAGCGGAACATAACGCTTACCTTCATCGACGAGCACTACCTCCACGATGGCGTTGAGCGGAATGTCGACCTTGTGCGTGCACATACAGTTCGGGCCACAGTCTGGCGGGCGGTTGTCACCGTTGCAGAACTGCTCCGGTGGGATGTCGTTGATCTGCGACAGCATCGGGGACGGTGGCGATACGTACGAGATTTCGTCAATGAGCGAAATTAAATGATCGCCACCAGGAGCAACTAATGTTTGTGAGGGAAAAGGGAGAAAGTGAGGGAGGGAAAATGGCATTATAATCACTTTTTACTATGAAATACAAAAACAAATTTTGCATAGGACACTTTTTCTGTTTGTAGTTCCTGTAATCTCGAAATTCAAAAATCCCGTCATTAACGAATCCTTCCAGTCGAGATTCAGATTCGTTGATTCATTTCGAAGGTTCTGATTCATAGATCTGATTCAGATATACCCAACACTGGAACAGTAGATCGGCATCGTACAATCCGACTCAATGAAGTGCGATTTAAGATTACTTCCGTCCATAAAACCAACATCGGAAGCGTTGTAGCAAAAACTTCTTCTTCTTCTTCTTCTGTTCTGCGAGAAAGATTGTATCCTCCTATGGATATTCAGACTTGTGTCCAAATTCCCACATTCAGAGGCTTACTTTCTCTTTATAGGCTTCGACTGACTAGAGTCATGTGCCTGAAGATTTAGAATTCTTTTTCTGGTTCTGCTGCTATGGCTTTTGTGAATTTCTATGTATGAAGTTGAAACTGCGTAGTTCACTGTTGTGTGGTCTTCCTGCTATGAGCTTTGTTCTTCGATTCTGGGAATCCTTCTTGTCGCAGCCGAGCTGCGCTTGTTGTCACTTGGACTTATGGTCGTTCACCATTTCTGGGAAACGAGTTTCTTGTTACAGCCGAGCTGCTTGTGGTGACTTTGGCTGCTAGACACAAAGTTGTTGTAGCAAAAACGAAATGAAAACAGTATGATGATACTAAAAACAACAACAATTACCAGCCTCGTTAGGAAGCAGTCCCTCTCATATAAGGGACAGAAATAAAACCGAATTCTCACCCGTCCCAAGATGATGGCCCAGATAAACCTGCCTTTTTCATTAAGTAAAGTTTTATCTATGATTTTTCACTTCCTTCTTCACTATAAAAAGCTCTCCCCGGAAACGTTCGCAGACACAGAGGCACCCACTTGCAGAAATGACAGCAGCGTCCCTGTCCCGGTTTAAACTCCCCAACGTCCCCTTTATAAACGGCGCTGCGCTGAAATCGACGCGGCGTCCCCAGTCCGTGCTGAAAAGGCATCCCAAGCATCTCAGTATACTTTGGAATGGAAATACTCTTAGCATACCGGTACCGCGTTCGAAGTTTATTCGCGTGCGAGTGAGTGCAGTGAAAGGTGAGTGTGTTCCGGTGTCCGCTATCGGCTCATAAAATGAACCAGCTCGGTGCAGTTCTGTGCAGTGTGAACCAAGTGTGTGATTGTGTGTGCGCCCCGTGCATCCCCGGTGTAAAGAACCGGCGAATGGTGTGTGATAGTGCATTGTGTCTTATTTTCCATCCACTCTGGCATCCGGCAAGGGTGCGGAAGTTGGGCGGTAGGTGGCGTCAGGTGAGTGGTATTTTATTTCATTTCCCGTGCCACATCGTTTTAACATGCCAGTCCGTGCCAGGGAACCGGCACGGGCATGATAGCCGAGTAAAGGGATGTAAGCGAAAGTCAATGGTTTGCGGGCCTGGTGCGGGCCTGGTTTGCAGCCGTTCACCGTCTCACGTCTTCCTTCCTTTATCGCAATCCTTCAGCACAGGTAATTGTTTCAACCTTTCGCCTCTTTCCTCCGGCGGGGTGAAAGAGGAAGAAATGGGATGAGGGTGTGTGTGTGCCGTTGATGTCTATTTTTACCGGCATATTCTTTACCCTGTGGGCCGTCCAGTGGAGCAGCAGGCATATTCTCCGTTCGGACAGTGGGCACCACTCTACACGAGTTGCTACTTTTTCAGTATCGAAATGCAACAGTCACAAAAGCCGTGTTTCTTTCTGTGTTACCGACTGGGTTAGTGGCATCAGGATGTGAAAATTGCAATTTCTCGTTTCGTGGCAGTTCTCTGGTGTAAAATGGGTCTTTGCATGGTGCAATCTTCCACCTGCAATACACACGTTCCCATCGTAGTCGGTATTGAAGCTGAGAGGATATATTTAGCCATTTTTGCACTGGTGAGTACACTCGAAAGCTCGGCACATTTTTGTTTGCACTCTGTACCTTATCATCTTCTTTACATTGTAGCCGAGGACAACCCCATGGAACCGGTCGGCAAGGAACGAATGGTGAAAACACACACGGACTCGTACAATCATTACTCATTCATTTGGAAGGGAAAAAAGTGTGCCATCCACTTGCCATCGGATTTTACTTTCTATATAAAAGCACCACAGAAGGCCATGACATGAATGGAGCAAGGAGCAAAGCGATGCTTCTGCTGCTAAAGTATGAACATTTCCTCACCGAGCTTGATAGGGGGAAAGTTCATCGAAGATAAAACTACTAACCGCATTGCTAGCCGAGAACGAACGGGTCTGTGCTTTATGCTTCTGTGACCCGTGACTCTTTATCACACAGCAAAAGTCACCCCATTTTAAGACGCTTTCACAACCCTTCTTTGACACTTCAGCACTGATTGGAACGAATCAGCGTATCAGACGATAACGACAGAACCCTCCACTTGCTTGCGCTACGCAAAACACAACACTTACCCAAAAACTTATTGTACGTGTTGGGCGTGAACAGCTCCTCGACGCGGTAGAAGTAGAACCGGAACGGTAGGAAAATCTTCACGTCGGGCCGCTCGGACAGGACCGCCTTGTCCGCCTTCTTGGCGTTTCGCAGATTGCTCACGCAGATCGCATCCGGTCGCGGCACGTTACAGACGGCATCGAGCGGGTTGAGGACCTGTGAATTGAAAATTAAGTCAAAACCTATTATGGCGTGTGCGCACATGACGTTGGGTAGGGATTTTGTGCTCGTTCGAAGCGAGTGAGAGACCGGGGAAGAGAATGGAAGTCCTTTCTGGTACTGGTGCTTGTTGGCTGCGGGTAGATTGAGCGTTGATAGAATGAAATGGATGTGCAGATATGGACAGTACAACCATAAAGTGAGAGAGTGAGAGAGAGTTGGTTGATTTTAACCATATTGTATTACAAAAAGCGACAGAAAGAATGCTAATTACATTATGTACAAAGGAACGTTACACGGTGATGGCAATTTACAGATACACATTTTTGTGCTAAGCTGCAGCATACTTTCGTCTGTCTCTCAATTTGGAGCTAACAAGGGAAAATACGAAACAAGAGTGGATAACTTATTCCTTTTCTTTTGCTATCCGTTACACACAAAAAAACAGCACATTATTTCGGGGACATGGTTCAAGAAGTAAAACTTTTAACAATGTTGCCTTTGGGAGCAGCGTTTGTCTTGGCGCCACGAAACGATTTGTAAAGAAAAATAAGGTACTCTCTCTTTTCCCCCTTTCTAAGGGATAACAATTTGTACTGCTTTCAGTTAAAGTGGAACAGCAATTTGAAATTATAGAACAATAGCAGCAAACAAGCCCTTGAATTTAAACTTCATTTGTATTGGCAATCGCTCCCGGCGGACAACAAGCTATACTAAGTATAACTCTTTGTAGCTTAGCTCAGAAATTATTTTCGGTGAAGCAGAAAACAAAACAAAACACTAATGAACCTCTGAACTCTACTTGCGACATAACGGCGCTCGGTAATTAGCTAAAATAGTGATCGTGTATGTGTGTCCTGTTCCGCTTACAGGAAAGGAGCAGTCGTGGCGTTAAATTTTTCACGCTTTTTTCCAAGCACTGTTCCCACGATCTCCCGGTCGGTATCGTGCATTTTTAATTAATTTCCATCACTTAGGCAGCAGTTTCTACATCAGCTTTAATTATTGATTTTTTATGTGTTGCTGCTCCTTTTTGCTGCTTCAGTTCCTGGTCCTTCTTCTGTTTCCCCTTTTTACTTACCTTTTGTGCTTAAAAGTGTTGTAGTGGAAGCACACACACTCACACAATTTCACGAGAAATCCTCGCGACAGGATGGTACGGGCAATTGGGTAAAGCAAAAGTTTAAACATGAAGGTTATGCTACCTGGAGACTTATGCTTTTCTCTCCTCGCGTGTGCGCGAAGGTGTGTTGTAAGACATCAGTAGTAAAGAGAAGTTTGGTGCAAAAGTTAAGCGCTAGTCAGGTAAAACAAAGTTAGCAAGAGCGTACTAATGGACTGAGGATAGGGATTTTAATGCTGCGGGATGATGGGACGGTTGTGTGTTAGCTTAACTATTTTGCGTCTTTTCTTCATTTCGATGTGCTGCAGGTGCTGCTGCTGTTGCTGGAAGAGTAGTGTTACACTAAGCAGATATCTACAGTAAGCGATTTAAAATGCAAAACATCAGGGAGATGTGAGAGGAGAAGCGATAGAAACACAAAAAGCGTGGTAAAAATACTAAGAAAAGGATAAATACAATGCAAATACATACAAGACTTAAAAATTAAGGTAGAAAACACATAAGAACAACAAAAACAAACAAATATGTACAACTTTTTTACAAAAACTTTCTTTAATAGTGGCAGATCTATGCTTAGCTGGTTTTTTACGCGCGTAACGCACTTGTTTTGCACAATCGTTTCGTTTCGTTTTGTTTGATCGGAGATGTGTGATTCTGTTTGAACTTTTATAATTAACAGTAGCATTTATATTATATCATCCATATTATATATACGATAATGTGTGGTTGCGGCCTCTTCAACTGTCTGCGGCTGGCTTTTGTCGGAAGAAGAAAACGGAAACGGGAGTGTAGCATACGTGTGGATTGTGTAATTTTGCAGAAAATCTCATTAATTGATCCTGCTTTTATCGTACAGAGCGATTTGTGATGAACTTTCCTCATCTTACGCAGAGGTGATAGGGAAGCGAAATAATCAAATGAAACCGAAAAGGAAAACAAAACTACACAGAAAAAAAAGACAGAGTGAGAGAGGATATATACTCACTCACGGGTGAAAAGTTCGTTTAATATAATACACTGGGTGGGTGTAAATGTAATGGGCGGTAATAGATTATGGGGCTGCTGGCAGGCTGTGAGGCTATGAGTATTTACAATGTAATGTTAAACATTCCCTGCTCGGTTGTATGCGGTTGTGTAAGAGAAGGGGAAGGTAGTTGTCGGTGTGATGGGGCGGTTGTTTCCGATAGGCGACGATTGAGGGCAAAACGGATTGTGTCTGTGAGGTGTGTGGGCAGACAGAACCGCTTTTGTATCGTGTTCTGGGCCGCTGAGTATTTTTTATCAAATATTTACAAACTAACCATCATCGAATCCTAGTGAAGGACGGGATTGATGAGGAGAAGGAGAGGAGTATGTTGTCTTTTTCTTTATCATTCTCGTTTCCCGCTGCTCTGTGTTGCGGATTGGATGTTATTAGATGGTGCGATACGAGCTTGTGGGTTGTGATTGTTGAAGGACAGGGGAAAGCAAACACTCCGATACAATAGTTTCCGCGCGAGGCTCTTGTTTGTTTCATTTGCTAAGGTTCGGTAGAGGTTGTGTTTGGTTAGGAAATAGAAAATACACCAATAAAAAAGAAAAATTAGGAAGAAAAAATAATTTTACAAACAAGATAAAAAATATAGCAAATATAAAAATAATAAAGTTGCAACTACTAAGAGCGACGGTAGATAGTGTAAACGAAGGAAACAAACAATCGGTAACAAAATCTACAGTAGCAAACAAATATGGCAACAAACGAAACCTTTGCACGGGCAGTACTGTAGGTGTGGGTAAAGCTTCCCCTGTTCTATACAATCCGCTCGTTTCGTAGTGTTGCTGTTGTACGCGCTGGTTGCGGTTGTATCGAAATGCAATCAATTCAAAACTAGCGATGCTTCTTACTGTCTTCTCGCTCTGCCACAACACCCTATTTGACTTTCTTCGGAGCCAGCTCGGACGAGACATGTAATGCCCTCAAAACGGTGAGGACGAAGGAAAACCAACCTTTCTTTCTCTCGCGGGTGTCCCTACTTCACTCTCCTATTTCTATCTACAATTAATTTACTTAAACACTGGAAAGCTTGGCGCTATAAATTACAACATGAAAAATAAAACTCGTACGTGAAAAGATTGCGCCCCTCTTTCATCTGAGGGAAGGGTGTGTGTGTGCATATGCTGGAGGTCAAAGTAAAAGAAAAATGTAATAATCATTATGCTGCCTCAGGTACAGAACAGACCGCAGGCCGTATGTCCGTCCAGGAGCAGCAGAGTATTTTCAAGGTTTTGGGAAGCACGGAGGGAACCGATTTCGAAACAGGGATTCCGTCGATTCCCGAGGCAGTTGGGCTCTCAAGAAGATTCACATGGAATAGATTTAGGAAAAGGGAATTTCGTAGGGTCAACATGCTCCCAAAATCACGCCTTGGAGTGTGTTTTGGATGAGATGTCCACCTTAATACAAATACACACAAATTAAAACGCAACGAAAACAATAATGAATAAGGCATGAGAGGCAGCATTCTCCGTGTGCGAAACAGGACAACGGTTTGGATTGCCCCCTCCGACACGTTACGAAAAGCGAATTTAAAAACGATGTTTGCTTTATAACGTGCTGGTAGTTCCCTGTAGTGTATGCGGTTGTTAGTGGTTATTTCTTTCGGTTTTGTTTTGCGACAGGTTATAGAGAGCTTCAATTCGTTCGCGTCTCTACTGCAGCACGGTTGGGCACGGCTCAGTTGATCGGCGGTAAGTGATCACCGCACGTTGGGAAGTTCGGTGGCACCGGCGGTAGGTCGGCAAGCGTGCCGACCTGCAGGATCAGGTTCATTCCTATCACGATGTGGAAGAGGAAGTGACAGTGGAACAGCCAGAATCCTGTGTGAAGCGGAGTGACGAGAGGGAGTGAACGTTAGGGTGGGATCTTTATGTTTTTTCTATGGTTGCTTGCACCGTCCAATTCTTACCTGGATTGTCGGCACGGAATCGCAACACGACGTAGCCGTTGTTCGGCACGGCAATGGTGTCCTTGAGCGGGGGCAGATTGTACTGCCTGTGGAGCAGACCGCGCCGATCGAGGTCGAGCGCGTGCTTCAGGTTAATCTTCTTGACGTTCGAGTCCGGTGAGCGGCCAATACCGATCACGTTGTACGCGTAACCGTGCAGATGGAACGGATGGCTCAGATTCGGTTGTTGGACTGCAGAGAGAAAGAAGGATTAAATTCTGCTGAGCACGAGCGCCAAAGCTCTTCCTACGTACCTTCGTCGACAAGTACGACCTCCACGATGGCGTTGAGCGGAATGTCGACCTTGTGCGTGCACATACAGTTGGCACCACAGTCGGCCGGTCGGTTGTCACCGTTACAGAACTGCTCCGGGTTGATGTCATCGAACTGTGACAGCAGTGGGGCCGGTGCGGACAGATACGAAATCTCGTCAATCAGTGAAATTACATGGTCTCCGGTCGGGGCGACTGTCAAGATAGGTAGAGGGAAGAAATTGCACCGAGCATCATGATAAGTAATAGATTCTTTTGCTTTTCCTTTTTTCTCGGCTGAGTCATCGAGGCCGGACTCACCCAGGAAACGGTTGTACGTGTTCGGCTGGAACAGTTCCTCCGGGCGGTAGAGATAGAAGCGGAACGGCAGGAAAATCTTCACGTCCGGCTTCTCCTGCAGCAGCGCACGGTCAATCTCCTTGGCGTTCTTCAGCTGGCTCACACAGATGGCATCGTCCCGCTGGACGTTGCACTGAGCATCGAGCGGATTCATGACCTGCCCGACGATTTGCAGTTGGCACGCATTTGTTTTATTTTTTCGAGCGTTTTGTACATTTTTTTTGTTCAGTTTCGTTCGCACCAAGATTACGGTTTGGTTGGACAGATTTGTGCAAACGAGGACGGGATTTGAGATGATTTTTTTTGTGTATATGTACATAGGGAAGAGAAAAGCCAGTCGATTAAGATACGGAACCGGAATGTGTGGAAGGTTTGTGTTTTTGTCATGAGTGAATTGGGGTCAATGTTTGTGGAATGCGCTGACCGACGTCGACGATGCCTGCTGACGATGTTCGTAGGTGGAAAGGGACGAAGACAAAGATTGGAACTGTTGAGCATGTTGCCTTGAAGGCTTTTGTGGGATTGGATGGAGCTCCTTGTTTATAGCAGTTGAGTGTCGAGGTCACCAGTGCATAGGTGATTTGTTTGATATTTGAACGCATTTCGATTGTTCTCATGTTATTAGCGCCAATAGGGTGGGGACAAATTAAACTCTTTTTAAACAGAGTTTCCTGGGTTTAGCAACTGAACAACTTTTTCATTTCGTTTGTAAGGAACACTTCATCTCCTTACAACGTGCGCTCTAATCCGAAACATAAACACCTCACCTGATGCATAGCACATAATAAATTTGGTCGGAAATTTTTCCCGCCCGTATCGCTTCCGGGAAGGATTCTTTAGGGGTGTTGGATTAACGGATATATCCGTTTCGGGGTTGTTGCAACACGGCGAATACCCCACTGGGCCAAAAAGGACAGCCCCCGACACAAAGGCAAGTGAGAACGAGCGACCCTTAAGCCATTGTTTTCTGCGTCTATCAGCTTTAATAATCGGAAGTAAGTCTATTTATTTTCAGGGGCCCTTCGCTTCTCGAAAAGGGCTTTTGCTGCCGTAAGAACGGCACGGTAAGCCAACGTTCGACGTAGCCGGCTCGAACAACGGCACCGATTAATTAGCTGTCAACTGGGCACACTACCTGCTAGTGGTTTGCTCTACCACCTGGAACCGGGTCCTAAGCCGTCCCATCCATTACAGTCATTCGCGCGCGGAGAGCTTGCGAGACTGGCGGTAATGATGCCGTCCATTGCGAAACGGTCAACATACGCCACGGATAGCCGAGCGTAAATCTGTGCTCAACGTCGAGCGTCCGACGAGTTGCGTTTTAAGTACCCGTAGGTAAAAGTTAATCTCTCATCTCAGATCTAACTGGGGGAAACCACAGGAAAAAAAAAACAGCACGAACGATACAAACAAATCGTTCGTGGGGACCTCATGGGAGCTTTCAACGCAATTCGGTAGCACATATATAGGGCACCGAAGGGCACACGGAATTTAGTTTTTGCACAAACGTAATAATTAATTCACAATCACTTACCCACTCTTTTTGCGTGCGGTCCTACAAAGTGTGTGTGTGTGTGTGTTTGTAAGGAGTACTTCATTGCTTTGCAAACAGTGTTGCTGTAAGCGTTTCTGTTACGTGAAATCTGAACTTTCTTCCATTTCAGATTAAAGCGGATAAGACAAGTGCTACTGGTTTGCACCATCCTTAAGATGTGTATGCCTTTGCTTTGATGCGTTTGTGTAACTGCTGGAATCAGTTTTTGTGTAAGAACTTTTAGTTAAAACTAGAAACATGACAATTTTGTACAGGAAAGGTTTTGTTTTTACAAATAAATCTACGATACTTTTTTTACAATATGATACAGTAAATGTATGCAAAAAACAGAGTGATAGGATTTGTACAAATTGAAGGTGCGATTTCATCAAGATAGTATTTATCATGTACATCTACACAAAATCCAAAGACAAGACATTTAGATATCATACAAACAGCATAGTGACAGCTTGGAAAGACAGGAAGACACAGACGGGAGAACGCTTTAGCAGTAGCGTCCTCGCCCGGGGTGGGGGGGACATTTTGTAAGTGGCAAAGGATTATTTACAACCACTTTCGAAGATCCGCTGCACTATCAGTCCCGCCTGCGGGGCCAGTGATGGCCTTTTAAAGAGCCACAGCGTTTGTGGGATGGATAACGCAAATAGAGAATGGTGGAGAATAAGGATATCGCACAATGAGACAACAAGCAGAGACAAAGGGAGGGAAAATCAAGCGGTAGTGTAATAAAACATTTACAAAACACAAACAACCACCAGGAAGCGGTTGGTGTGGTGTGTGGAGATGTCAAAACTGTGGAGACAGCGACAAATGTGGAACAAAAGAATCCCATGCAAGAAGAGGACAAAGGGGGGAAGTAAGTGGAGGAAGCTAAACAAACTCCTGGCACAGTTCTGTACAGAAAACACAGGGGTGAAATATTTACAGAAACACAAAAGGTCAAGCCCTTTTGGCGTGTGTGTGTGTGCGTGTTGAGTCCACTGTTGCCGCTCCGCTTTATGGCAATGGACGGACAGAGGGAGAGCGACGTGCATTTTTTTTATTGGGAAATGATAAGAGAAGTACAATAAGATAGAGACACACACACACAAAAAACATAGTACAGTGAGATGGATGGATGAGAAGGATATAGTTTTCCCTCTTGTAGTGAAATGGCACAGTGTGATAAGCCCCACTTTGTTGGGACGGGGGGGAAACCCATTCGGGGCCGTTCGGAAACGACGAATGCGTGTTGTGGAAGAGTGATGGGGTTTTATGGTGATTGATGATTGGTGTGTGGCTACTTACAACGCCCTGCGGAAGACCGACATCGTAGGTTGGGGGTGGCGAGGCAGGCTGGTACGGTCCGCGAGCGTACCGAAGGATAGCCAGCTGCTGGGCACGCTTGATACCGCACTCGCCGAGTCCTCGCAGCTGGATCCAGTAGGCACCGACCGGCTGGTCGGCGGTGATGACGAAATCGTAACGTTCTCCTGCAGGTTGGAAGAGCGGAGGTTGCATTAGGTAATGAACACCACGTTGTAGACGTCCGGCAGAGGTAGACAGCATGGACATCACACGATGACACGATGGAGATCGTGCAAAGCGATAAGTGACCCAGTTGTGCTTTGATTCGTTTGCGATGAAGTTAAGGAACGTGTTGAATGTTTATTTCTGCTCTCTCCGACGCTTATGAGGAGTGCTTTTATGGGAACCGATTAGCTCGTCAAATAATGCAAATATGAAATGTCCATTTTATTGCTGACGGGTATTGAATTCAGACATTATATTTGATCTGCTGTGGGGAAAAGGTTGAATGATTCGTAATGCCTCAGTTTTAAAAAAGCCATCAAGTAAAAGGCAATAACTACAACATCTCTTTTGCTGTGGCAACAATGGTTACTAGCTAGGTGAAACTATTTATTGGCTTTTATTAAATTGCATCACGTCGGATTGTGGAATGTGCCGTCTTTACTGTTTGTTCGGCCAACCCACCCGAGAGTTGGCAGTTTGCGAGCTGTAATCCAATATAAGACCAAAGGATACTTGTTGTTTGTGATTACAGCCCGGTCGGTAAAACAATCCGAGATCAAAAAGTTTCAAGACACGATGCACCAGCTACGGTTGAGCATGGTTGGTTGCACCCGTAATAGAAATAATTTCTCCTTGTGCAATAGGATAACTTGGAGTGCTTGGGGTACACTCGGTTGGTGTAGCACATCAAACGGAACCGGACATGGTCAGAAACCCATGGGCAAGAAGACATTCACTCCGTTTTCTCTCTTTCTCGTACACCTTTGGCATCCTTGGTCCGGTTACGGGCGCCTCGTTCTGCATGCCAATGAGACCTTGCACCGGTGGTTTAGTTTTTCCACTGCCGGTGTGCGGACAAAACGACAGTGTTTCCCTTCCCTCTGTTTCGATCGAGTTTCTAATGCAACAAAGTGCATCGTTTTGCTGTGTTGCATCGTCAAAATGTCTTGCAGAGCGTTGCCGACTGGCAAAATTGATTCCGTCGTGAGGTTTATGCATATTCAAGACACATCACACCAGCCAAGCGGGGGCTTATTTATACGCATCGAATTGATTTCTACTGTACCGTGGGGGTTGCGGACAATTTGTGAAAAGTTCGTAACTGATTCAGAAAACAAAAAAGAAAACGGAAGAAAAAAACAGCAAAATACAGCGATGTAAAATCACAATCAGTGCCAAAGCGCTTCATGCGTCCACCATCGCAAACGCACGTGCGCACACCCACTTCTCACATTCGCTACGGGCAAGCGTGTAAAGGTCGTAACATGTTCTCGTGTCTGGTTACCTTGACAGTGAGTCTATGATATTTCGAGGTTGGTTATGTGAGCGCTTGCAGCTCCGAAAAAATTATGCACCACGCGCGAACGGTCATTTCTTGCCGACGATGAGAGAGTTTCAAGTAAAAAGAACGGCGCACCAATCTGTTGCTGAATGTGGAAAAAAAACGGAACGGAACGGAGTCGCGGAAGCGACTAATGTGAAACGCCCCATGACCCACTGCCCTTTACGAATGGGTGGAAAAAGAGTGGGTGGTACTTTGGGGGCAAAATTTGACTAGGTGCGGCACTGACCGGTAATTGATTACAAACAAACTGGCTGACCATTGAGCCGCTCTGTCATTGCTAACAATGAAGGGTATAAATTACAGTGTGAACAAAGAGTGGGTATCGAGGAAGCGATTCAATTAGCAAAAGAAAATATTCCCGTATGTTTCTATCGCAATATTGCGTTAAAACACGAATAATTTAATTAACAAATTGGCTGTTGTAACGTTTTCAGCGGGAAGTTGAATTGAATTTCAAAATTCAACCACCATCTGTTAGAAAATTGTTGAAATTTCAATTTACCCTTTTCATAGTTGTTAGTAGTTGTTTGCTGACATTGTCAATATTTACTTAGGCTTTATCCGAGCACATGAAATATCATTCACGAAAATTGGCTCAAACCTAGATATAACATAAAGGTTTATGTCATCTGGATCCAGTTTTTGTTCACCCGGGATGTAATGCCTCTTTCCAAAATTTCTCCCCGGGATAGCGAGAGGTCTTTTCAAAATTTCTTATTTCAACACGTTCGAAACGAAGCGGATCTTGCTTGTTAGGAAGAAAAGCTTCCTCTGCATCAACACGGAAAACTAATCGGCTTACCTGAGAACGAGATGATGGTGTTAACCTGCACCGGATGGACCGGCTCACCGTCGGTGGCAATGACCGTCAGGCCGTGTCCCTCGATCGTAACCTGCGCCGGGCAGACGGAGGCGAACGCGTTGATCATGCGGAAGCGGTACCGACGTCCGGGCGTGATGGTGAAGATTTCCAGCGGCGTGTTGGTCATGAAGCCGGTGTTTGGATCGCGGAACTGGCCCTTGCCATTGACCAGCATTGACTCGGGATCCTGACCGGTGTTCACAGCCAGACGGCCCGGGTAACGCTCAGCGGCGTCCTCGTGCAGCCAGTCGCTCACCAGCATGATGTGCGTGGTCAGATCGAAGTCGTACAGGTGCGAGTTCGGATCTCGCGACGGTGGCTGACGGACGACGATGCTGCCGTACAGACCGTCCAGCTTCTGCAGACCGGTATGGGCGTGCCAGAAGTGTGTTCCTGCATTTCCAGTCCATTGATAACTGGTTTGGGAGAAAATGATGACAAAGATGAGCGTTATAGTAGGCACGGTTAAGGTTGTCTTGAGTAAACTTACCGGAAGGTGTTGCCCTGCTGAATCGGACACTGCGTGACGAATGGTACACCGTCGTAGTACTGTGTGCCGCGCTGCCAGATACCGTGCCAGTGGATCGTCAACTCCATACCCTCCATGTGGTTCTCGACGTCGATCACCACGCGATCGTTCTCGCACACCTGGATGGACGGTCCGGGGATCATACGGTTCACGGTGAGGATACCGCGCTCGACACCGTCGGCCAGAACGCACTGACAGTGGCTCCAGACGGTGTTGGTAGCGTTCGGTGTGCAAACTTGGCATGCTCTGGAAGAAGGACAAACGTCATCAGTATCATAAGGCTCATCTCATCATTAACCGCTTTGGGTAATACTTACGCTCCAAGTACGGTATAGTACTCCACGGTGAAGTGGTAGTAGCAAATCCTTGGTGGTTCTCCCTCGCGGCAAGCGCGCGCACACTCATCCGGGGCCGAGAGACTGGGATTGCGCCGAAGCTCGGCCGTCGCACTGGTGCTGAAGTCGAGATGGCGAAACGGCGACCGCGGGTTCGGATTGGCAATCGATGGAAAGCCACTGTTGAGTGAGGGCGACGAGACGGTGGGCGCCTTGCGCGACCCGGAGCTGAGTGGCAGTGCAGATGGGGAAGGCACGGCCGGCTTCAGGCTGGGCACGGACGGGTGCGTCTGCAGCAGACCGTGTGTCGCCTGGTAAAAGTTCTTGCTCGGTGGCTCCGTCAGATGTGAATTCCACCAAGAAGAGGCCGGTGTCTGATCATGTCCGAAGGATTCATCTGGAATTTAGGAGAGGAAGAAGCGAGATGTATTAGTGCACTGTGAATAGAAGTTACTTGTTTTCGCAATCGGTATTGCAGAACCGTCGCTGCCATATTTAAATCCACACAAATGCAACTGCAACGCGGCTTTTAGACTACTCAGTTTATTCCGTGGCAAAAGCTCCATAGTGTTGCCTTTCACACAGAGCGCATGTGAAATTATTGATCAATGTGTATGGTTGCATGCTGGTGGGGCAAGTGCTTCTTCCATCCCACACAGATGGTGAAGCAGCGCTGCACCGCCGGTGGTACGATGAAAGATGCAAGTTCCCACGTACTTAGCGTCAGCCGTAAAAGCTGCAATTCGTATGCATAACGCAGTACTGGCCCTGTTGCATCCCGGCACTCTCAGCAGCAGATTCCCAGCTTAATACTTGCTGAATGGAAACAAATCCACCGTATTGACTATCTGCATAACAACAACAACCTTCCATCCATTCGCTGTGGGAATTGAGCACGCTCCAAGAGTCATGCATGCTGCAGAAATTGTTGGACCTTTTATGTGTGTGTGTTTGTCTGTATGTATTGTTTGTTTCGCAGCTCAACATTGGGAGCTAAGATGCAATAGCACCGATTGAAATTGACATTTTGTCCGGGGAGTGCCATTCGCGACGTCTGGGCCAATTCATCTTGGTGGTTGAGTGCTTGGAATATATGCTGCTGGTGCTGCTGTGAGGCCTTGACATTGCGAAATACTCCCGTGTTTTTGTGTGCTCGGTTTCACATCTTGAAGACGCACTAACGAATTGAATGTGTTTTGTTGTTTTTGCTAAAGCATGCTATTTCCTGGTCGTGAGATTGAGTAATCCTTGTGTTGTTTTTGCCACCGTCGTGTGGGATTCGGTTTCTGTATTGTTTAACGATGCCTATAAGGTTCTATAGGAGTGACGTAGTAATACCTAAACACTGTAAAAGTTATGCTATGTCAATTTAATAATGTTACTTTAGGAACCATTTCTACAATATTCCCGTACAGCGCTTTGAATTAAAAGCGAGCCCAATCTCCTCTACCCTGGAGCTTCTATTAAAGCAAATTGACCATGCCTCGAGCGGCAACAGTGTTGCTAAGCGTTCACCAAAATGTGATGAACTCGCAAACCCCCACGTCGGACCAGCACCAGGAACTCCCAAAAAGGCAACGGAACTGGTCGAATCGAAAGGTCAGCAGTAACGATCGTGGTGTAGCGTACAGATTTGGTGCTCGATCGATCCATTTTTCATCCAATCAATGGTCAACGTTTTGAGCGAATTTTCCCAACCGTCGACGTCGAAATCATTGGGTTTGCCATGACTTAAAAAAGAATCAAGAAGGCTAGAACAAAATACTGGCAGTAACCGTAAAAGTTCCGAACGAATTCGATTCGATTACGGCAACAAATACCGTGGTTCCTCTGAGTGGCAAAAAGGCTGTGCGCTGGCATCGACTGTTCGGAAATCCAGGGTTAGGACGATAAATTATACTTTTCTGCCCGGCGCTTCCAAGGGCACCGTCGGAGGGAAGCAGTAAAAAAGGGACTTAGAGGTGTTGGCGTACGCGCAAATCGTGTACGGATCAATGCGAAAAAAGGGGACCGAAATGTACACGATGGATATCCGTCCCGTTGGACAGAGGATTGTGGAAATCGAGACGGCGAAACACGGACGGGCAGGAAAATGTCAATGTTTGCCATTGAAATGGAGTCAGGCGTGTACCTTTTGGACGTCTAGAAATGTTAGATTGCATGCTCCTTCTCGCCTTGTCCCACTGTTCGCCTACGTGAAACATGAGGGATCTGTGGTGGAATTGATGAAATTTCAAATGTTTGGGAGAGGTGTACAAAACGGTGTGATACCTGTACGGACGACAGAGTGGGGAGGTTCGTTGAAAAACTCAGTCAACACGCAACGTTGGCGTTTTATTTGAAAACTGCATGCATCGGAGGTGGAAACTACCACCCCAGCAGAGCGTGGATAGGGTGTCATTCCCGCAGAAAATAAATTGCACAATATGCACGACCTTTTCTGGGACGCAACCGTTGGGTTCGGTCGATCCCTTTCCGTCAGTGGAAGCTGACGCAAAAGTGATACCTTCGCTCGTGACCACTCGTTGGTTTTCAGTGTTGAGTAGATCACAGTTGTCCTAGCTGGGTGATATAATTTATGCTAACGGTGCGTTTTTGTTTTCAATTTCAGGATGCGGAGAACAGATTTTCAGAAAAGCTGTGAAATTCCAAAGTAACCACTTTGTTCTGGAGCAATAGATTTCCATTTTGCATATATTATGGGGACAACGTCGAGCTTCACATAGGAGTACATTTTTATATGGCGAGGATTTCCCGCGTCCCGTAGATGCTGTTTGCATCACATCAGATCAATGTGCAAAAATCCATTATCACCGCTGCACTTACCCAGTTTTGTGGAGGAATTATTTTAGGCAACGCGCTGATCAGTATTTCACCCTCAAGTTGCTTCAACTTCCGTTCACTGGACTTGATATCGGCTTGGTTTCCGGCATGCAACAGATGCAACTTTTTGGCAGATATTTAATGTTGCGATGGGCTAGAACCTTATAACTTGCCGTGGGCGTTTCGTTCGCCTAGAATCACCATAGATGACGGTTGCATCGTGCATCGCATGCGCCTTGGAAAGCGGAAAAGGCCAGACAATCACAGTGGAGCAAGTTTAGGAACCTTTTTTTTGGGTGAGATTGATTTTTGCGATACAACTACCGTATGACGGAAGATAAATTGACATGCCAGTCGAAAAGTTTGGAAAACGGAGAGCGGGTTATTTTGGGATAGTTATTACCAGGTGAGTTGTTTCCAGCATTTTGCGGTAGGCGAAAGTTTTCGCCCAACCGGTGCAGTTGGCAAACTTTTATGATAGAAGAGTAAAACTTTAACGCTGTGTGGCGCTATTATTTGTGACGATAAAGTTTCTGGCGGAACTGTGCCGTGGTTGGATGCTCTCTCATGTGCGTGTGTGCGTGGTTGGGCCGTTTAGGTATGATTGCTTCCTCTCCGTATACCAAGAATTGCTGATTTACGAGCATTTTGTTTATGCGTTTGTGTGTGTGTGTACTGTTGCTAGTCATCGTCAATCGAGTTGCAAACGCCTGGGAAGGAAAATAGGTTGGCCATAAATGTGAAGAGAGCAGCAACCTACCCTGACCCCACATAATGCGTGCGTGACGGACGCAAATGTGCCAACTTGCAAATGGCGCTGTTGCATGATGCCAAGAGTTTATGCCGACATTGACATTTTGAAGTTTGCTAAACCAGGTCCAAAACGGGATATTTTTTGGAGGAAATCAGTTTTTGTGAGTTTGGTACGCGTCGAGTGGAAAATGTTCATCCAATCATGTTGGGACTTTGCTTGCCAATTCAATGCGCAAGTCTATACACTTTCGATCAGTTTTTTTCATGATAGATATTGCTGTCATTTTAGATTTTGTTGATATATTCTGTTTATTATCAAATTTCAATACAATGTTTTGGATTGTTATATGCGCAAACAAAAACTGACATGCTGTATCTCATGTTGTTTAAGCCAATGGAAAACATTTAAATAAAACCTGAAACTGTGTACCATGTGGTTTTGTTTTTGCCTTTTATAAATATTTGGACAAAAACGTCAAACACGTGACATAACCATTGATGCTTTTTATCCGACCAGCGTTAAGTTTGTGTTTTTGTATGTATACTTTCCTGTTTAAAACGTTGATGCCATAACAACACTTCTCTGAGGTACATTGACACGGCGCAGCTCAGCTAAATGAACAGAACAGCCCCGTTGTGGTAATCGTTGGCGAGTCTTTTAAGTGAAATCGATCCACTCGCGGCGGGGCAGAATGCACCGATGCGCTTGTGCCGTGTGTGCGATCGCGTCGTCACCAAATGTGCTTACCGATGCCGAACGAAACCAGCATCGGGTTCCAGCACGCCGTTTAATGCACCGAGGCGAACAGGGTGATGAAGCGCGCTGAGGAAAAACACAGAAATATCACATTCCATCCCTTCCCTTCCCCATGATTTTCCAGTTGGAAATGCGCATGCCCCTAGCACCTTGAGTGATGAGGTGAAGTAATCGGACGGTAATTACAGGAAATTGATTTAATTGGCACCAGCAGCCCTGCTTTACGATTGAATGCCCGGCCGCGCAAGAGCGCATTGCGTCGTCATCGTTGGCGCACTGAACACTCCTGGGGTCAGCTGATTATGTGCGGCATGTTCCTTTTTCCCTTTACAGGCCCTTCGACCGCTTCCCCTCGCGAAGGAAATTGGAAGCGTTGCTGCAGTTGAATCCGTGTCGGCTGTTTATTTTCCACCTCACATCCGGGTAATGTAAATGGCTTGGGTCGGCGCAATTGCAAACGCTTTTGTCATTTTTTTTTTGCGCATTTCCTTTTGCCGTACCGATTTTCTTTTCGTAACAATTTGAATAATCGAACACGACACATCACAATCGTGTGTGCAGTGTAAGCAGTGCGAAGCGCCACCACCCGGTAATTGATACGTACGAATGGGAAATTATCCAATTTGAGGTCATAAATTGAATTCCTTTTACGTCTGGCCTACCGGGAGGGGTGGGGGTAGGTGTTCGGACACAAATTGTCCGTGCGGTGGAAGCCCTTCAGTAGGTGGGCGCAGGCGTTAGCTACCCGCGGCTAAATTATGCGCGATGAATAGAACACCACACACCAGCAGAAATAACACTCGAGCGCGGGAAGCTGAGACATGAAATATGTCGATCCGTGTCCCGGAAGAGGCACGAGGAGGGTACAATCACCCACCTTAGGTTGGCATTATGACAGGCCACCCTCCTGACGTACGTTATTCATTTACACGAGAGAAAGAACGCAGCACCAGCCCAGGGTAGTGCTTTAGTGGCGGTTTCTTCCGTCCGTTTGCTCTCGCAGCGCACCCTAGCGGCAATAGGAGGTAGCGCAGTCGGGAAGCCGCACGGGCCTGTCAAACGTAAATCAATCCAATCGGCGCCGCTCACGGTGTTCCAGGGCCTTCTCGATTGAGGGGTTCGAATTGTCGGGGAGCACAATGCATAAAAAGCAGAGCAGACGCCAAGTGCACTCGATCACTGCCGATCGCCGTACGCGGTGCAACCGGAAAAGCTCGCTCCTGACGGTGTCTTCGGAGGGTGTCGCCTAATTAGAGCTATGCAACGGTCGGGCATGAAAAGATTTCTTCCTGGTGTCCCAGGGTCATGGGGTCGCTCCGGTGCAAGTGGTTCATATCGCTGTTGTTGAACCGCTTCCCTTGCTGTGCTCGCCTTAATTGAAAGTGATTGAGTGCTCCACCGTCTTCTGGTGTTTGGCGAAGAAAAGGTTTCCTCTGGTTTTTTGCTACAAGCTTTCTGTGTGCACACAAAACAAAATATGTGGAGCGATATCTCTACCTCTTCCCATCGATCTTGGCCATTCTCCGATCGTTAAGAGGTTATGTAAAGTACAAAACACCGGGAAGTGTACAGGATTAACCCAACAATTTGCACACATTGTAGTTTGTTTTTTTTTTCAAGCGCGAGGAATTATACGCGAACGAAAGGAGGTGTGCTCTTTGGGGTGGATAACAAAATAATCCGTTTTCTGTTTTTGCTCACGTCCCTGTTCCTCCAGACATGGTTCAGTCCGCTGCCTTCAAACGAGACCGTGACCACATTTTGAGTGCTTGCCTGAATTAATGAGCTTTGCAGCACTTGCCCGGCGGGGGTCGATGAGTGTGGTCATAGTCATAACAATTTTCGCAAACCGCCAAAAATAACCAACCCCGCGCCCGAGTACTTGTAATAATTAATGAAATTTTCGATCCAACCGTAATTAAATTTCGATCTACATTTGATGACCGACCAGACTGGCGAACCATGGTGAATATTACCGTGTAACCATGGCGCAGCAGAAAGATTTGCCACACACAAAAAAAAAGTGAAGATGAATATTTTCGCGCAGCAAGTGGAAAATGCGGGTAGGGTGGAAAATGGGCAGCTCGGCCATGTTCGACCGGCGGGAAATTGGACCGGTTCGGTATCGAATTTTGAGCGATTCGCCGAAATAACACCTTTCAATCATAACCAATCTGACCGCAAATGAAATAAGAGGCAATCAAACAAAAAAAAATCCGTTGATGTGATGCCCGGCCAAGTCCTCGCACGGTTTTAAATGGGGACGACCGGATTGGTTACGACGATACCTGACCGGCGGTGGCCCTCAACGGCAGGCCATCAAATTATTGCGACACATGTGAATCCCCTAGAACGAATTGGGTGATGTGCCGTCGATGCTGGGTGTGTCTTGTTTTGGTTTGCATGCAAAATATGTATGTGTGGTCGGGAGGGAGTCCTTTGTGGAGGAAGAATTGGCGGTACGCAGCTTTCCACCGATTTCCACACACGGCTCATGCACGCCGCTTTTTTCTCACCAGCCGTCCGACAACAACCAGCTAATGGCACAGATTCGATAGAGTGAAATTGCGCAGTTCGCTGTGATGCGCTCGGAAAATTGGAAAATCTTTTGTTGGAAAATTAAATTTATTTATGGATGCGTGTTGGGATGAGGGGGAGAGAGAGGTAAGAGAAGTGATTTCGATCGCTAACGGTAACGGTATTTATTACCCGATGGCTACCCGTTGGCTGTGTGTGATCATTTTCAATCGCTGATGGGGAGGGTGTGCGAGAGCGCATCCAACCAAAAATGGATTGGTGGAATAATATTCGTTTGCTCTTTTTTTTCTTTCTTTACTGCATCTGGAGCCGCTCGTGAGGTTTATTGTAATATGAAACCGAGCATTTGCACAATGCGTTATTGTTATTGCAGTTATATTTGCGGATTGGTTGCGACAAATAAAATGGCACTTGTGAAATGTAACGAATTGGGTGTTACTTTGCCATTGATTCTGGTTTCCCCCTTTTTTGCCCTGGTGTGATTATTTAGGCAGACTTTTTGGGGGGTGTTTGTAAGATTATTTGGGGGTGTTTGAAAGAATTATTTTAAGGAAGAAGCCTTCTCCCTTTTCCTAATGGAAATCGTACTAATTGATTGATTCAAAACATTCTCCCATCTCGCAATTAAGGTGAATGGGTAAACGAAAAAAAAAATCAAATCCCTACGTGAGATAACTCCCAACCAACGTCGGCGACGTAATCTTCATTAATTTCGGTTTTTTATTTGTTCGCCTATTGCAATCGCGAAGCAGCAAAAGGGGGAGAGCTGTGCAGTGCTTTTTATTTAATTGCCCGCTGTCAGTGTGCAGCCGTAGCTCTCCGGTCGCCGGGCTGTCAGCAGGACCCCGGCAGGGGGTGTACGGCCTGACGAGACGATGATTGATGTAATTAAATGCGCGTCCATAGTGCGGCCCTTGTGCCGTCCAGTGCCAGGCATTGAACGGGGGATAAGTTCGAGAACACGAGGGAAAAACATTCCAAGGTTTTGAGCGCAAATAAACAAAAACTACTAAACGGTTTGGTCCACCTCCCTTGTGCGCTGGATGGAATCCCCGGGTGTTCCGTGTGGTGCGCGCCTGTCCCACATTCCAGCAGCCAACTTGGCCGGCCGTCGTGATCGGCTAATGGCGTCACCACCGTGATTTTGACACTTCGATCAATTGTCCAGGGAAAGCTTCCACGCTTTCCCGCCAGATGGAGCGGAGGGACGGACGGGCTTCGGTTTGTGTTTCTGTTTATTAGTGTCGGCCAATTAGCGGGCAGAGTGAGTGGTGTGTAGTACCCATTAGGTAGCTAAGCAAAGCAGCAACAATGAAAATATACACATACATTCACAATGAACTAGTGTGTGATTTTTTGTTGCTGTTGTTTGCTGTTCAGTTTTCCGCTCACTCCTAACCTAAAGTGCACGATGTGTGGCAAAACGTCATGCGCGCACACGCTGCAAAATTGTTGTCCATGGGACGTTTCATTTCTTCCCAACACACAACGCTTCCCGCACCGTTGCGTGTGCGAGTGTGGTGGTAGTGCACCAGCCACGAGTGTGTGTTTTTGCTTCTTCGTTGCAACGCCGCGCACCTAATGGCAATGTGCACCATCCTGGTGCTTAGTGGTGCTGTAGTAAATGGTTTTATGTGCACTGGAGGAGCGCAATAGCAGGCGAAGCAAAAAAATAAAAACTGGAGCAATAGTGTGTGAATGTGTTGCGCCAGTTTAACGAGTGTGCATAATTACCTACTTAGCGAACGAGATGGGGGGGTGGGGTGGTTTGTGAGTTTTGAAATGGTTGATTTTTCTCTCCCGCCAGTTTTCGTTGGCAGCATCACTTACACTGGGCTGTTGACGGGGGGAGAGCTCGAGACCTCATGCAACCGGGGTCGGGTGCGTGTGTGATTTTTCGTTGCTGTCATACAAAGTAGTAATTTAATTTCGTCTTTATTTGATCGGATTGCTCATTCCGATAACAGCTGGGGAGTGATGGGCGGTTGTGGCAGAAACAGCAAAGATTGAAAAATTACCACATTGGGCTTTACTTTCCTACGTTCCAGATTACATGACCCTTTTTTCGTTCGCACACGTCTATCATTAGCTAAAGCTCTTTTCGCTAATAAGGCAGAAGCTTTAGAGCTTACGGTGATGAGATATTTCCCAAAGGGAAGAAAAGGCTTAACGCGAGCGGCTTATGGATGGTGTGACGAGAAGTACGTCGCGTTACGGATGAGCTTCCTTGTTTAAGCTGCCCCAGGCAGGAAGTTACGGTTGGAAGAGACGTTTGTTCAGAATTATGGTCTTTATTGCTGAAGCCTTTTCGCAAAGTGCATAATTCATTACACAATTTTGCTTAAATAAAAATCAGTACTATCATCAGCAGAAGTAATTTAATTTCGGTCCTTAAAATTTGATTTGAAGGAATACCAAACGCATACGGAATAATTTGAAAACATTTCCGACACGTTTAAAAGAGTTTCCTGTCAGCCATGCTGTTTGGAATCATTAACACACCACGCACGTATTTAATCACCGCCCGAACTGCATCAATTCTCACACATATCATTTTAACGTGTAAAGAACGTCGTTTTTATCTCCCCTCCCCCCCCCCCCCCCTGCCTGCGGCGTCCCCCGCTGGACACTTTTAATGCAATCTTTAAATCACATTACACGATGCTTAATGATGATTTATCGTCCGTACGTTACGTGCGAGCGGGGTGGTAGAATAATTTATGCGTATTGCTTTTGTCGGCTTCTGTGTGGGGTGACGGGTCGGGTTTTTTTTTCTTTGCCGCCCTTCTAACGGCAGCCCACCGGAAGCGTACATCGTACCGTTGTAGCATCTCACCTGTAAAGATAAATAAAATAGTAGATGATTAGATCTCCATATATTAAAAAGTTTGTATTGCGGCTCGTGCTGTTGAAAGATGTGTCGAATTTGCGGAACGTGTTTTATGGTGTTGAAAATTTGATATTGTTTTTGCAGATGGGTTTTTTATGTATTGAATTTTATTTATTTACAAATGGATGGGCTTCATTTTTAAAGCAAAAAAATGGTACGTTTTGATGTTGAGTTATGAGCGGTGTTTAATGAGAAGCGATAAAAGGGTTTATCTAGTCAGCATTTGGTTTTTGTGCCTTAGGAAATGTAAGTTTTTTTTTGGTGAATGCATTCTAATTTCCAATGTTTTTACCTCTCGACTGTGGAAATAAAAAATGCTTATGTAATCAAAATTATTCCCATTAATTCATCAACTAAAAAAAATGTTGTTTACGTCCAAAAGCCAACCAGTAGTCATAACATAACACCTGGGCAATATATTTCGCCATGCCAGCTAACAGGAAGGTATTTAGCCCATTGCTTTGCCAGGCCTTTGTCAGCAACCAACAGCAGCAGACGATTGCCAGCAAAACACGGTAGTCGTAGCATGGTTTTTTGGTTTTGTTTCCTTTTGTACCCTTTCGGTACACCCAAAAACACAGATGCACTGCATATGCACGGGCTCGCCTTCTTCATAAATGCAAAATGCACCCATTACAGTACGCCATCGTGCCGTGTTTTTGGTTAAAGACAAAGGCGTTGACTGACTGCTTTTTTCCCATTTTCTACTTGCCCATAAAATGAGGCCACGAATGCGTTCGCTGTGTTGGAAAAATGTGGAGAATTGTTTGTCGTATGGGTGCACTAATTACCGCAAATGAGTATACCCCGACGTGTGTGTTGCTAAACGAGGGAGATAAGTTGGGTTTGTTTTTTTTTTGTCAAAACTCATTATGTAATTATGAGCCTTAAACTACACAAAATATGGAAAGATTGGGTACGGTGAACTTTTCTCTTCATGTTTAAATACTGGCCCCTTTTATGTTTTAAGCCAGTTTTTTATATGGAGTTTGACATTTGGCGACTGAAATCATGTAAACACTCCATACAAAACCACACACAAAACTAGCAAATTAATGATTTATTTTAGCCTAAAAGCAAGGTGTATGTATTTACCAGGTGAATTTTTATCGCTTTCACTCGGCGACATCTTTGGAATTGTTATGTCAAAATCGCATACAGTTTTCAGCACCCTCACCAGCCCCTCGCTAAATTCTGTACCGGAGCTCCCAGAAGTGTTATGTCAGGTTGAGAAATGTCAATTTGCTCTGGACGACTTCACCTTTTAAATACAAATACCTTGGCCTAAAAGCTAGAATTAGTTTCGAGTACCTGCTCGAGAAGATGTCAAATCTAAGGATCAGCAATCTATCTCTTCTAATTTGTTGTTTTAAACTGACCGTTAGTCAAGCTGGTCATATTCTTCCTCATGAAATTCGATAACATTTATTCAACAAATAATTGTTTTTCTGGTTCTCTTTCTTTTTTTTTTATTGAAATTCTTATTTTTACTTATGTTATTTTTTATGTTTAATGGTTTATTTACTCCCAAAAGAATTGGTTATTGTTTGAGGTATTTATATTTAATTCTTAAAGAATGATTTCTATTTTTAAAAACACACTTTCAAGTGCTATAAAACGCTGTTTATGAACGCCAAGCAACAACGGCTTCACTTATCCTGCGCTTCAACTACCTGGTTGCTTTCGTCTACTACCACGAACTCCAAAACCTCTAACGGTCTTGCCTCAATGCATTATCTAAGCCTTAATGGTAGACACCGTCGTCCTCCCATCTCAGCTCAGCAGTAAGCCCTAAGAGGATTTTTCAGGCTGGGTCATTCCTAACCAGGCTTGAAACATGGTCTGCTCACCGAAGCCGCGTAAGCTTATTCCACAGCACTACAGTGAGGTCGTTGTACAATTATTTTCAATGGATAAATTAGCAATACCTGTTACACTCACTGTTAAGAAGTGGCATCAGTAACTAAAATAAACTAACGCGTTGATTGACGCTACCAGGCAATGTTTTCATTTGCAAAAACTGACATGCTGCAAAATTTCAGCTTCTGGCTAAAAACATAAAAAGGGCCACTATTGAGAAATGAGGCACACGGACATGAAATTTGAAGAAAACATCTCGGTAAACAAAACATGATGCATAGGTTGTACTTCCTAGAAGCTTATCTTTTTATGCTTTGTCATAGGACAGTCCAGACTTTGTGTAGCAACCGCACAAACAGTGCCAATCTCAAGTTCTCCGTAAGTGATTGACATTTGTATAATATTGCTACAACGCACCAGGCTGAGTCAAAGATCTCGCCGACCGATGACACAATTAACGTGCAATCAATGTCGAGCACATATGCTCACCGGAGCGTTTTGCGAAGCAGCCCTGTATTGAACGTTGATTTATCCCGCTCCTCAACATCAAGTTAAGCTCCAAGCCAAGTCACTGTTAATTGAATTGTAGACTCTGCTAATCTGGCGGTAGTGGTGTCCCGATTGATATGCCCATTCCATGCCCATTGCACATTGCATATTTCCTGCATCCTAGGCAGTCAGCCGGATGACATTCTCGAGACGCGCAGATTGGAATATAATTGATAGATTACCATTGCCCCGCAACGACAACGAGCCGAGCTGCTCTCTCCCGCAGCTTAAGATGAGTAATAGCGAGTCCGACTGGACGACGCACGATAAGTGGTTTCCCTTTCGCTTGCGCTAGTGTTCATTGCAACGTACGAAACCGATGCTACGATGCCACATCTCTCGACACGAGTAGTGTCTCCGGAGTGTCTCCCGGTGACGTATGGGACGTCGGGCGGAAACGGAATGTAATGATTTGTTATAAAGTTGAACCTTCTGTTTTGTGTTTTTTGCTGTGTGATGGCGCTGCCGGCTGAAAAGAGACGCGGCAGGGGACGGTTCCCTCTCACGAATGGGATGAAAATGCGGAACTTTTCAATCACTCATCACTGTTGTTGCCGGTCGTCGAGAGGCGTCACTGACTAATTGCGTCCCATTTGTCCCGAGCCCGGCACTGATTGACAGTGTGTTTATGTGTTTCGGGAGGGGTCTTTTTTTGTGGCTGCTTTCAGAAGCTTCGCCCAAGCTGGGTTGGGTAAATCAATTATACTGCTGGTAGATAAATAGATGGTTTTAATTACTGCTTTGAAACAGCGTGATTAGTTTTGCCGATTTTTGCTTTGGAGGGTTTGCAAGTGAAAGCAAATAATTGAAAAGCGATACTGCTGTGGAAAAAGTCAAACTTAATTGCATCGTTATTATCTCTAACAAGGAATTTTAAATAATGTTATGGACGTGAACGTACACCAACGTACCTTAAAGTTTATTTTGTTTGAAATTTTGTTAAGGTGTATCGTTTATAAATCCTCAAAACTCGTGATTCAGCTTTAAAATATGCTCACGATGTGGTAAAAACTAGTTGAATCTCATTTCTTTTAGCCGTATCCAAAAATCGATCGATCTAAATGTTTCTATTGTTTCATTACAATCAATTAAATTCAGTGAACCTTAAAAACATTTTAAAACAATTACTTCCATTGCCAATCTTTCTTTGTAAAATATTGCAAATGTTAAAACAAAATCAACAAATGGAAAAAGTAAAACAATTCCCTGCAACAAAACGAAAGACCGGTAAGGGAAACATAACTCATTCGATTACCGGACTAAACGATCAGATTAAGGCACGCGGCGTTGGTCGAAAAGAAAGCGCAGATGCAGCAGCTTCCCTTTTTCCTTTAGCTTTCCCGGTGCTCCACACGCGAGCAGTCCACCAGAGCAGCAGGTAGTACCATCATCAATTAAGCAGCTTGACTAGCTGAACATAAAACCGGCTTACCACACCACCTCCCCCCTCGGGGAAGTGTGTAATCGTTCACAAACCTGAAGCAGAGATCCGCGCTTATCCTTAACCATGAAAAGCGATATTTTCTTCGTTTTTCATCGCGAATGTTTGGTACGTCTGTCAGTTCTTCGTTTTTTTTCTCCCTCCCTGTTTTACAACTCGCACACATTGCGGGCCGTGTCATTAGCGTGCGGTGTCTGCATATGCTGCTTAAATGGTACGCTGTTATCTGGTCCGAGCGCCCTTTTCGCTTCAAAGCTTCAAAACTCTAGTGTTGGCGCCATTCGATACGAGGGAAAGCACACACACAATCGGTGTTCGATGCAACGATTTCTGTTCAACGTCTTTTCACCGCTTTCGGCGCGTCTGTTGCTGTGCAAACGACGCTCAGTAGGGTACATAGATGCCTGGGAAACTTAAGGCTTTAGTAGGAGTATGGGCAGTTGGCGCCTTAAGCGGAGTAAACTGCCAGCGCCGGGTGGGGCGAGGGTGGAAAAAGCGTACCAAACACGCATCGAATGGCCCGTGTTGCCTTCACGGGCTTTTAGTGCGCACTGCGGCGTCCGCCACGGACGTTTTGTTTCACTGACCTACACCTTGAATTAACGATTTCAATGCAAAATTCGTTTTCAATGTTGCTGTGTGCAATGTGTGGGGCGGGTGGTGGTGAGGTGATGGTGGTATGTTTCATGCGCTTTACCGCCCGATCGCATCTTTCCGCGTGGTGTACGGCAAATATCATCACGCACGAGGGCAGCAGCACACTAAATGCGGCACGCCATCTGCAGTAGCACACGCCTTTGCATGGGCCCTCACGGTACCGTTCGGTGCAGCTCATTTGCAACCGCATTCGCAGCCACTTTCGTTCGTTTCATCCCCGCCCGTCTCCAGCAGCGCCAGTTATGGCCTTATTTTTATGCACTTCACACTCTCACACAATGTTTCCAATAACACGTTGGAGTGAGTTTTCTTCCTTCTGCACACGCGATTGATGGTGCGTCGGCCTGCTAGCCGCTGTTGGTACACCCCATTTTGCACAGATTTTCACGGAGGCTTTCATTGCGCCTGCTTTCGCTCGGGAAGGCCGCTGAATAATTGCGCACGACTTCTGGGTGTGATCGATCCGGATGTGGGGTTGTTGAGTTCTCTGCACCTCTGAGCGGTGGTAGTCGAGCGGTTAAGGCAAATTTGGTCCACTTTATGGGATAAATTAAACACGTAAACAGGAAGGAGGGGATGACCTTTTGAGAAACAGGCCGGCAGTGCGCTTTAAAACACCATAATGCTACGGAAACCCGGGGAGTGCAATTTTCATATTTAAATAATAGTTGCAAACCGTTTAGCTGCGGGCAGCCGTTGGGGATTATATTCTGTTTATTGCTCGAATTATAACCATTATGCTGCATTGAAAATCAACTACCTACTGTCATGAAACAGTAAAAAATGCATTAGAGCTGATACCAGTACTCTATTTCTTCTAAGGGCCTTGTAATAAAAAAAATCAAATAAAATAAATTATTAATACCCTCTTTTCGCGTTGTCTCACCAATCAATTGCAGGTACAATAATTAACACCAATTTTTAATAATTGTGTCCATCGTCTAGACGCCAAAAAGCGTCGTACGCTGGACGTCCGTCTCGCCATCGGTTAATTAACTGTAAAAGCATGCTCTCTCGTATTACGGACACGGTGCAACGATGAGAAAAGCGGTACGGTATGGTGTAAAGTCCTAAAATGGCGTGTGCACCGGGTCCTCATCGCGAATCTTTCGGGCGGCAGTACACCGGGTACGCACCATCCATATGTGTGCAATCCGGTACCCAAAAGTACACGATACGTACCGAAACGTACTGACCAGAGACGCGTTTAGTCGCCACTAATTACAATCCATTTCCAGCGAGAGAGTGAAGCGGAGAGAAAAAAAAAACAAAACACCGTTCCGTTTTGTGCCAACCGTGGTTGTGACGAATGCAATTGCGTCTCGCAACCGGATGACCGGACGAGGGATATCGAGGGAGGAACTCCACAAGAGCGGTATGGATGTGAAACCAATCACTTGCTTGTAAGACGATGATTGACGTAGCAACTAAAGTCTTTTTTTTGTGTGTTTTTGGTTTTAGATCCAATCTGTGCCGATCGAATCGATCTGTCCGGGGATGGAACAAGCCGCTGAAAGGATGTTTGGTGCCTCTCCCCCCCCCTCCCCCTCTCGACAATGCGTTACGTTCCAACAGGACTGAGGCACTTCAACCACAAGTCGCATAAGTTTCTGGATGTGCTTTTTCCAACCTCCTCATGGAATGAACGTTATACCACACCGGTCGGTGAGATTGCATTACACTTTTGCGGTGCGTTATGTGATGCAAGTCCGGCAGGCAGGAAAGTTGGCGAAAAAACCAAGCAACTTATGAACGTAACGCCAGATACTCCACGGCGTTCGCGGCGGGTGTCTAGTTAGGCAAGCGGTAGCACAAGCGCGCGCGCGCGTGTGTGTGTAGAAGGAAATTAATACAGCTAACGATGGACGAGAAGTCTCATTAGCAATAAGCCTCCGCGACAGCATAGCTAACAGGAGGTGAAGCGAAAATAGCTGTCTGTAACATTCTTCTCGTCTCGCAAACATAACCGGCAGCTCGGTATTGGAAGATTGTTATAAAAAACAGCTTCGTTTGTCTAGGGCCCAGCTTATCAGTTTTAGTTGACAGACAGAGAACCGTAGAACAGAATAGGACCGAGCGGCATTCTTTTTTTTTTCGTTGAGCTGGAAACGCGGAAAGCGGTAATGGTGGCTGTTCACGCCAACACCCCAAACGTTCTGGTGCGGGGCCAGATTGTTCGGACGTCAAATGTCGTGTGACGTGACAGTTCTGCGTGTCCGCAAGCGTTCTTCTAGGGGCCGCAATGCAGCGCGACTGCGTCTTGCGAAACGGTTCGAGACAATCTGACACATTTAAACTAAACGCCATCTGGACGGGTGGTGAGATACTTAAGCATTCGGACGGTTTTAATTGTGGGTCCGGCGTGTCTTACTTGCCTGGGAAGGGACACGTTGACACATCGAGACGAAACCGCCCCACCCTCCGAGACCGGAAGGTGGAATAAATAAATGATCAACGCATTTGCTTCCTCAAAGGTCGTGTGTAGAGCAGCGACAGGAGGTGGTGGCATAACAGTATCAATTAGGAATGCCGAGAGCATTCCGTCGTCCCCTTTCGGACGTCCTTGAGGTGCATGGTGGTGGTACCCACGCCCGCTATTAGGGCGACGGTGAGATACCCCGGCACCGAAACGAAAGGGAATCGTACATGCAAATCGGGTATCGTACACCGCTGCGGGACCGGTTTTCGAACGGGCGATTCGTTCCAATTCTCATTTCCACTTCCTTCGAAACATGACTCACGTTGTGTTTTTTTTTTGTGTAGAGGCAGCACGGTAATCGGGCGTAATATAAAAACGTAATCATTGATTCTAGATGTTGCATAAAAAAGTCCTTAAATAACTTCTCGATTAAGTGGTGGGGAAAAAATGCCGGCAATCGAACTGCCTTCCGCGGTACACAGTACACACTTGGAGAGAAGGGCAAAATAGCACTTTAAACACTCTATCAGCGACCGTAAATCAGTACAGCGGGTGGTTTCTTTCACTTCGTGCCGATGGGTAGCAAGCAGAAAAAAAAGAGGAAAGAGAGGGACTGTAACTCGTGTATTCTAATTACCGATCGATTGGGACAATGTAGTGTAAGGGTCCGGTGAGTGCGGAGAGGCTTCAAAGTGGGTCAATTTAGGCTCAGTAAGCGTTCTGTGAAAATTACCCCCAACGGAAGGGGACAGAGGTGTCTTGCATGGGCTCGTTCGTGCCTGGAAATACTTTACCCTTAGATAGGCACTGTTTTTTATCCCCCGTTCCTGTATGTTTTTGCGTGCAAATGACGTTCTATTCTCGTCCATTGCGCCTTGTGAAGACAATGCGGTCTTGTAGCGTATAATTTTTGCTTATCATACTTACTGTAAAGCGCACTTTGTTTTGTTGCGAGCTGAAATTATTGGGCGTTATAAAACTTAATGCATGTCGTTATAAAACCAGTCCTGTATTGTGTGGTGAGGAGGAAGGGCAAGATGCCGCTTTACAATCACGCACACTTAAATTAGGCAAAGAAAATGGCCTTTAAATGCGTACGGTGCGTTTGTAGGTTCAATAATGAACAAAAGCGCACTGAGCGGACAAATAAAGTCATTCCGTGCGGGGCTGGACTGCAATTGGAAACCAATTAAGTTCGCTTTCGGAAAGTGTGCACAAGAAATTTGCACTGCCTTAAGCACATACACACACAACGCCCCATAGTAGTCAAGTGTGAGCGTTGCGATTGATTTGGCAAGGTTAACATAAATTGCTGTACTGTAGAGCGGTGGCTTTTTGTAATGTTTTTTTTTCGAATTTGTTGTTTTACCCGTTTGTCGCCCGCACGCTGGAACAAACGACTAACGAGCACTCTCTGTGGTAGTTTGTAGTCATCATGTACACGCTTTCCATCGGTGACAACCGTTTGCGCGACCTTCCGTTCGTTTTGGGGTGGAAGCGGAGATTTTGTAAGCGCTCGAGCGCGAGCTTTTTTAAACACACGTCCTAAGAAAACTGCATTAAATGATTAGCAGGAATGTTGGCACAAAATTGCAACTCAATAATGGTTTCGCAGGCATGCACGGGGTACCGTGTGTCGTTTTACCACCTACCCTTCCTGCTCCGTTGAATTTACTCAAAGTTTCGAAGGCAAATGTGGCTGTGTTGCGCACGGTAGCAGCAAACGCGTTGCACTTTCACAACGCAGTGAGCGCCCGCGGAAAACGGAGTCACGTCGTTGCACTAATTGAGCCAATTCTCATTAGATGGCAGACATTTTAATTAATCAGACATGACAAAAATAAATATATGTACATACGCGCTACTCGCAGGGACGCTCTCGCATGCTGAGCTGGTGACAGTTTCATGTTAGCAACGAAATAGACGCGTTCGCATATGCATTTGGTAGGGTCGGGGCATCGAGAACCCAAACAGCTCAGCGTTAGGTGTAATTGAGGTGTTACAAGATGCCATTCAAGTGTGTGATCGGTTTTGCAAAAAAGACTTGTGGGACACCACAAAATCCAAACCGCTGGTGCGCAACGCAATCGCAAAAAAGGTTGACACGCTAGCCCAGAAGGGCGAAGAGCTAGCAAAAGAGGGACATTGGAATGTTTTTTTTCTGACACCTGCAACACGAAGAGTGTCCGTGGCTGATTGTGAAATGGATAACCACGAAAACGGCCGACATTTATCTTTCAATTAAACTTTATTAACTGTCGCTTGGGCATCGGTGACATGAGGCCGCAGCGCGTGACTGCCTTGCAGAGTGAAAGGTTCTTTTCCCTTGCTTAAAAACCAAGTGGGGCAAAGAGGTTCAGTCCATAAATTTTCAATCACTCCCACTCAGCCCGCTGGCGTGTCGCTTTAATCGCCAACATGTTGATTATCACCTGTCAGAAGCGTGGAGCGGTTTCGGTAAAGGGTGGAAAACATAAGGGCCGATGCTGCGGAGTTGCGTTTCATGCTTTTCGGTGAGGTGAAGAAAAGCTCTCGGCGATCATTTCATTTCGCCTGTTAGTATGCACTTGGTTGCCATTAGCCGGGCGTTTGGGGGGTTGGGCTGGCAGGGTGTTGAACGATTGCTGATCTTTGGATAATGATAGATGTGTCATGTTGATCGCACCAGTATGTTTCTTGGCGCGAAAATAACACGTTTGGAGAGAAATATGACCGCATTTAAGAATGTGTCATTACTAAGGAGGAATGATAAAATCTTTAACAAGAAGTGTCTTAAAGCCTTCGATTAATTATGCAATCTAAAATATAATGTTATGGCTTGAATCCATCCTTTTTAACAGTTATTTAACGATAAAAAAATGTGTTATCCCACGTTCTAAAAAGCTCACATGAAAATCGATAAAAATAATGTCCATTTAAGGAGAGATTCCATCAACAAACATATTTTAGAGAGCGCTGAAATCAATAGCAAAAAGCTGTCACTCTCAGTTACAAATGCAATCGCGTCGAATGAAACGACCTCGGTAGAAGGCAAACCGTTCATACTGTACTTGTGTGTGTGTGCTGCAGGTCAAGTTTGTTTCGATAGGGCACGGGGCAGATTCAATCAAAGTATTAATTTATGCTTTACCTGTGGAGTGGAAGAGAGAATGCGAGACCGGAATTAGAAAAAAACACAAGCAGATGAAACAATTTATCTTGCTAAAGCTGAGATTGGAACAGCAAAAACAAAGTAATGCTATTGCAACCGTCCATTCGCCGTTGCAATATGTTCGAGCGGGGCATGAACATAAATCAATCAGCCAAAATGTGTTGTGTACGTCCAGCCGCAAGCCAACGGGACAAAACTTTTTTTCTGTTTCGACTGTCGGTTGTTTGCGGTGCTCAGAAGTCAGAAGCGGCCCAGAGTGGACGGGAGAGCATGAACCTTCAAGGGTCAAGGAAGATGATCTTGGAGCACGGCCGTATGGTTTGTTACCTTTTGGGAAGCGTTTTTTTCCTGTTTCCACGGGGAAGAAAGACAAGCAGCAGTTGCTTGTTGTTTGTTTTAAGAAAATAGAACAGCACAGTGGTGATGGTAATTCGTCACATTTACGCACCGGTTTTCCGGCGCTGTTTGTTTTCCAAACAATAACGTAATTATAAATCACTTCTCGTGCGCTCATTTAGGCTAGCTTGCACTTGGCCCAGCACAATCATTCCAACCTGTCCGCTGCGTGTTGGGGGTCACGATGGGTGTTGTCTGGGCAACATACCACCCCCGGGGGGAGGAAGCCATTACACGCGCACGTTTGTTTGGCAACGGGTGTTCAAATCCACCTCGTTGGTCGTTTGTTTTTCAGAGCCAGGGCAACGAAAGGGCGAACAATTCCCGTGAATCCATCAAAACGGAGGCGTTTAAGGGGGAGTGGGTTGATGTCCCGTTCCAAGGGGATCATAGGGTAGGGAAAAGCGTGAACTAATCACCCCTGTGGCTCGAATCTTGTTGATGTGCAGTGGCCGCACGCACCACGAGAGGTGAACAGCTAGAGAGAGAGAGAGAGAGAGAGCGAGTGAGCTAGTCCCTCGTGAGAGGAAGTGATCTGATTAATAGGACGCACAAATCCCCCTGCAACGCTGGCTGGAGCGACGAGGGAATGTGGGAGAAGGGCACAGGGAGCTGATTAGCTGTGGCTAAATCTGCGGGTTCACGACATACACCGTCGCTGCACTTTAATAGGGCAAACAAATTGTACTTATTTGACAATTTTCAAGCGTGGAAAGCTAAGTGGCCAGAAGAAGGACATTATTGTAGCACGATTTCAACTGGCAACCGGTGCTGTGGAACAGGGAACTGGGAATGTTTATGCACACACCTCATCTGAAATGAAACCAAGGGCAATCATACCTGTACACTCCCCGGGAAGGCTAGGAAAGAGCTGGTTGGAGCAATTTGTCGTGAAAGCGATTTTAATTTGCTATAATCTGGCAGAAAATGGGATTTTCCTCATCACACACACACACACACACACACTGTGTTTGAAGTGGCTCGCTTGCATGTCGAATGAGCGGCAATATTGGACCGGGCCCGTTCCGGGCAGGAATGAAACGAAAGCTAAAGTTTTTCTACTGTGGCAATTTGTGGCCAACAGGGATTTTATGCTGATGCCGATGGGGGGTTGATTAGAGCTGGCTTTGTTTGCAGTGAGAAAGGCGCGCCACGCAGCGAGGAAAAGGGATAGCAAAAGGGGAAGCTTTCGTTTGACGTAATTTGACAATGCGAATGCTGCCGCTCGTGAGGTGTCATTTATCTTCGTCAACCGTACGTGTTCGTAATGTGTATGTTTATCGTGTAATGGGCAGGCGTGCTGTTTAAACAAGGGCGATTAATGTTGCGGGGGTCACTTTTCGGTGATGGGAAAATCGTTTGGTTCAACAAATATTCGAGTTACATCTAGAGGCAATTAATTTACCTATGACATTTCTCTACTGTTTCAATACTGTTTCAATAACATAACCAAGTAACGAAAGAGTAGGATTACAAAAAATCAATAAGATGCTACAAGGTGATAAACTGAGAAATTGCAAATTAAATGGCAAGCCATTTACTTTCCCACCCTGATTTTGCTATATGATTTCCTCGAAAGCTATTGCTGAATATTTTATGTGCAAAAATGATAGCTATTCGTTGAAGGGAGTCAACTCAGCACAGCCTGTGCTTGAAGCGCAGGCCACAATGACACATGATTTGCAAATTCCATTTTCCCTTTCAATCCTGGGAAAGTCTCCCTTCCTTCGGTCCGTTCCGCTCTCTCCTCCCTTTTCTGCTTTCATTGAAAAAACTTGCTCCGGTTCAGCCTTTTGCCGGCTAGCGTACCGGAATCCCATTAAAACTCTGTCCACATAGTAAATCTAATGAAAACGTGCGGCTCTCGACTCTTTCTCTCCGTGCGCTGGCCGCTGGCACAAACGGTGTTCACAACCGTGGGCAGGGAAAAATCTGCATTTTAATGCACACAAACCGTGCCGTCTCCCGCCCGCCGTTCTCGTTCCGTGTGACCGTGACCGGGTGGGAGTTTTCTTGGCAGCGTGCTAAAACAACACGATCCCGTTTTTTTTTTGTTGGCTGGTTTGCGGGCAAAAGGAAAGACGAAACAAAAAAGAGGCAGGAAAAGCGAACGGAAAGTGAGAGCTTCGGGCTGGGGAAGTAGGGCTAGGGTCGTGGTTGATGCTTCAGACTTTCCGATCACGTTGCATTGAGGTAATTCTAGCGAGAGCTTTTCCCTTCCCTTTGTTCGCCGGAGGATATGCCGGGGAAGGAATTCAATGGGCCGGGGAAAGATAATCGAGCTGCGCTGGCATGATCGAGATGGGCCTTTGTGCAATGGGTTGAAGAGGGGGGGAGGGGGGGGGGGGGTTGTTTTTTCTGTCTTTTAGGACAGTTTTCCAAACGTTCCATTTTTACCTCAAATGAGCAAACAAAAAGTGGGCTAGAAATAATCAGAGGCTCCCAAAGCTCTCGCACTTTTTTCTCTTTCTCTCCCTCTCTCTCTCTCTCTGGAGCCACGATTTTCATTGATGAAGTCTTGATGAATCGTGACAAACCCGTCGGTAACTGCAATTAGCCGAAGGTGCACAATGGGGTCGCTGTGGAATGTTGTGGTTAGGCAACCCTTTCTCTGATGTAATTGATTTTTTTTTTGTATAAAGTTGAAAGAATGAGATTCCTAGGATTTTTGGTGGGAAACCGTCACGGACTCCCGATTGAAGTAAGGTTATGTAAAAATATTCAATGAGTAATTGGAAGATGCTTTGAAATATTGTTTTTAAAACGTTTTCTTATTACTTTATCCAAAAGAAAACCCCTTACTACTTGCATCATACCATTTACTGTAGTGAGTTCATCCTACTCGACTTTCTAGGATACCGCAGTGAATCCAGTTTTTCTTTTCTCGGTCGATTAGGGAATGAGAGGGAGGGGAAATGGGGATATTGCATCCAAATGCATCGAGCATCACGCACGTGAATCGAGACGTGATTGAAATAAATCGAACCACACAACACACAGCATCAGCAAGCAGAAGCAATCGGAGCAAAATTTGTTCGGCCACCCATTCGGACAACCACGGAGCGAATTCTTCGGCGTGCCCGATTTCACAGATCCGCACCCAGTGAAGGAGCGTTGAAATGGAGGATTAAAAAAATATATATACCTAAAACAAACATGCGCTCGATTTGTGTGCCCTTTGGTTCAGTTGCTGGAGTGTGCATGAGGTTAGGTGTTTTATGGCAGCAAAAAATGTGCAAAACCGACCTACCACCAGGGCGCACTGCACTTTGGCAACGACACACGGGGTGTGTGTGTTGCACAAGTGTGATCGAATGCGCTCGCGCACAAGTGTTCATTGATTTGCAGAAGACAGCGTTGAGTGACTTGCATCATTGATGCACGAGCGCACGCACGAGCGTCTCTGGAGGGTGAAAGGAGGTGTCTAGAGAATGTGGAAGGAATAAAAAGTGGAACATATTACCCATCGGAATGGACATCGATTGCGAGAATGGAAGGGCTTCAAATTGGCAGAGAGGTTCATTTTTCATCTCGAAAGAGATTTTACATCAATTTGTTTGAAATACATTTTAACAAAACGTCGTTTTGTATCTCCTCAATGCTGTCGCAAAGTTATTATAAGCACGAAAGAGTAGGTTACAATCGTTCTTTCACCATTTAGTGAACCGGTTTCCTCTCCCAAAAAAAAAAAAAAACTGTTCATTCACAAACAAGTGAATCCGTTTTGCGGACCGTTTTCCCTTCCCCTCAGAATTTTTCCACAAATGCCATGCAGGTGACGGTGACTATGCGTTCAATTATGTTCCCTCTGGTGAAACGCAAACCGCCCGATGGTGAGTGTGTTTCTTGTTACACACGAAGGTGAGGTAAAAGTTTTAATTGCGCGAAACGGTCGAAACCAAACCCGGCGCTGGCACTAATCGCCTTCGATCAAAATGTAAATCATACCACCATCCCAACCACCACCGCCACCTCTTGCAGGGGTTTGTGTGTGTGTGTGTGTGTGCTCGTAATGGTCGTTTGGTGCTCGGGTGGTTTTCCTCCTGCGACACCTTCACTTTCCTTTCGAGGACACACGAGCGGTTGCGGTGTCCGGTGTCAACACATCGGGGGCTCGAGCACAGACGAAAGGGACACCGGCTTGATCGCTGCTTGACTGATTAGTGGCCGGCAAATGTGCTCGAAGGAATGTTTTTCTGTCCAACGCACGAAGGGGGAGCGCCCGTTTGACCCACTTCAAGCCGTTGAGGCAAGCGGAGGCGAGCGGTACGTGTTCGATTCATAATTTACAGCAGGTGAAAATTAAAAAAAAAGACACGCATTCATTCCATTCGACAACTCAACCCACCACCAAGTGGTTATCTAAGAGGCCTCCTACGACAAAAACCTGCGCCGGGAATGGGACGTCGTGTGCCGACAATTTCGAAATTTTCCTTCTAATAATCCGTGGTGTTTTTTCTTATTCGAGAAGACCGAGTGGAAAGATGCCGCGCTTCTGTCGACGTTATGTTTTTGCCAAGCGATGACGGATTAAGTGGTAAAGTGCCTTGCGTGTACCCGCTCGCAACACAATCCAGCCCACAAAACATTATCCTGTCACTCGGGGTCGATATGTGTTGCCCACACCCGCACAACGCTCGCGACGAGAAAAAGACGTGCGGTTTAAAATTGAAAACAACGAGACGCTCCGTATGCCGGGCTGGCTTGAGATAATATCGGAAGGAAAATAATAACCTGTTCACCCGCGGACCGTGAAAAGGGGATGATGAGTGCACGAGAACTCCTCCCCTGCGATCTCGGCGAAAGAAATGGTGCTGTTTTTCTTCTTTCCGGCACGCCGCGCTTTAAATGGGACGGGTGGTGGTACCCAGGTTTTGATGCTTTCCAGCCTGCGTCATCATAAAAATTGCGGTAAAGTAACTCAATTATGGGAAACGCACGAGCTTTTGGTGGTACTGTTATTCGATGCCTTACTAGCGAGGTTCGCTGGCAGGCGTTTGATGTTCACGGCTTTCCGGGCAAGAGCAAGCGAGTGAGTGAGTGTGCTAAAGTGTGTACCGTCGCCACATTATTGGTAAAGGTTACAAACCACACGGAGTGTAAGGGTATACTTTCTAGTGGGCACAATTTTCGGCATTAATATTTAACTGATATGTTTAACGGGAACGGTTGTTTTGCTGTGCCAATTTTTTTCCACTCTCTATCCCTTTCTTCTCTATGGATATAATATAGTATTATTGTTCGTACCAAGACAATTGTCCAATTTGGTTTGCGTTTCCAATTACTTACGATGGGATATGAGAGTTTAATGAAAGTTTACGACATTATGGATGCGTAAGGGGTTTGGAGTGCTGTAAATAGGGGGGTTGTGAATGTCTCAATTCCGTTGTATGAAGTGGAGTAGCAGAATGTTTAAATTGGGATTTTATCGTTGCTTGTCGCAGTGACAAAATAGACCTAACAACAAGCACGTCGCCTTGTATAACATAGATTGGTGGATCGATTCTAGAGTCGAAGAAATTCTTACTGAAATTTCCAATAGATCAGCAATTAATTTCTACCAATTAATTTCTACATAAAAAGCAAAATTTAGTATTAGAAGGCCGATTCAACAAATATAAATAACCAGTTTTGTTTAGAAACGGCCTGAGTGGATTGCTAACAATTAAATTATGTTCTGAAATAGTGTACAGAATATTCAAAGCAATCTAATAATTACTACTTGTACACTAAATACTCCTTTCCGAAGCTTTCTATCACTTTCTAACATCTGTTTAAAAATATCGCAAAACATAACTACTATTAATCATCTTCCAACACGACCCCTCGACGACACACTGGCAATCCACAATGAGGTGCTCCAGGGCAAGAAGGGGATTTTCACTGCCAATGATTGAGTGCACTTGTGAACAGGTGAGAGGAAAAAATAATCACCACTCAATCGGTTTGACACCTATTTTTTCCCAACCCCCACCGGCCCCGCCGTGCATCGTGCCGCACACCTTGCGGGCCAAACGGGCGGCATCTCTTCGAACCGTCCTCCACGAACTAATCTCTCTGCCGATGCCGGGAGGTGTGTCATCATCCCTTCCACTGGCTTACCAGTTAATTAGCGTGACCCTTCCAACCCTGCTCGTGTGATCGGAGTAGTAGGGGGTGGTTCGGGCTAAGTAGTAGCTGTAAAAAAAATAGTTCAAACGAGAGCGAAAGCATGTCCGTATCACATCGTATCGGCGATGGATTGAATGCATTTTTTGATATACGCAAGTGCTACACCCTCGACAGAGCGCGCTCGATTGCACTTTTCAGCGGGATGGCGTGCAAAAATAATGGATGGATCAAATCGTGTACAAGCTTTCAGCGAAAGCGAAACTATAGCTAAATGCCATTGATTGAAAGCTTTCGTGTGGGGGTAGCGGGGAGAGAAAAAAAAGGAAAGAAAGAAATGCAACGCGTGATTGCATATATGCATAAGCATCTAAACCACCATCCTGCCTTGCCTGCCACCCTGGTATACCATTAAGGGTGAAAAAGGCCCCCCGTTTTTCGTTGTTGTTGTTGTTGTTGCATGTGGTCACACTCATGTTACGGTCGACGAGAAACGATGAAGAAGGTAAACAAAAGGCCAGGCATCCGAGCGCCGACGCCGTTCGTTGCTTTCCTGCTGGGAAATAAATTTTCGTATTTTCTAGCGAGGAAATGGAACGCTTTTCACGTGTCTCCGTCGTGCGCTCCTCACGTCGTGCGCTTTTTGTTGCGCCTCTTGCTTCCGCAGCTCTCGCACACTCAAGTCATCAATCTTTCCATTGATCTTCTCGTCTCCATTCTCCCTGTTGGCACTGTTGCGCTTTCCCTCCCCGTCTGGTTGATGTTTTGCTATCGAAATAATATCAACAGTTGTATCATTTTGTCAGACCCAAACGTCAACCGAAAGCCACATCAGGTTGTGCTCCGGTTACGGGAAGGTTGGGGGGGGAGGTGGGGGAGAGGGGTCGCAGGGGAAGGCAGAAGCACCAACACGGTCATGCTGTAATACATCGGCTCTCGCCGCTGGAGCCTCTGCCTGCTATAGCGCTCGTGCGAAGAAAGGTTTTTTTTTTTCGGGGCGGAAGGTAGGTGTCGGAAAAATAGCGATGAGCGACCCGCTGCCCTCGTAGCCCCACGGTGAAGCTCTTTCACATGACGCCGGTGCCGCTGCTGGGCGGTTGGGGGGAGTGGAGAAGCGTGTTGATGAAGATTGATTTCGTTACAGGCAGGAGAAAGAAAAGCGAAACAAGTGGCTGCCTTGTGGAACACAACACGACGCTTGACGCGTTCGGTTGGCAGTGTAGCATCTTTCGGTATCGGCGGCGAAAGGTGAACGAGCCACGGGGCTAGTAAAGTGTCAGGATGATGGGTGGGTAAGAAATCGAGCCGGGGGTATAAATTGAGTTCTCCGGTGCAGACGGCGAGGCTACAGGGCGAGGATACAAAAGGGTGAAGCTACGGGAGTAAAGTATTATTTGTTACTGATGTTATCCAGACAGTTTGTATGTTATAAACACTATTCGCTTTTTGGACTTAACGCTCACAGCATTTTCATGCATCAAAACTAATCATTATTTTAATTGTTTTGCTAGCTGCTCCAGCCGGTGTGACGCAACTGCTTGTTTTGCTGCTCGTTAGTCAACTGTCACGCAACACAAAAAAGTCAAACTAATGTTTGTTTACTGTTTGCGTCCAATTGGAATGGACTGCTTACAATTCACCAGTGCTGCCTACGTCAATATTTATTTACAAGTCAACTCTACCGAACAAACAGTTCCATTTAGAGGAATCTGTGATTTTTCATTTCACTGCATAAAAACGCTCAAACTAACAACGTGTGGTGTTTGGTGTAGTGACCATTGGTATGGAAATTTGCAGCATAGTGCGCCGGGTAGTGGGTCGAATCATTATCGATTTATGGAGCGATATGTAGATATGCGGCAATCTGAAAACATCGACGTTTCAAAACACCGCAATTGGAAAGCCTATCGGTTCGTTATGACCAATTGTGTTTTCGATCATGTTACGAACGGCCAACGCCAACACAGTGTACGGACTGTTTCTACCGTTCTATCCCGGGCCCTGCAAAAAGGGGGAAACCTCTTTATGCGTGCCACGCAAAAGAAAGGAGATCCTTTCTGTCTGAATTTGCATACCGGGCGCCACACCCGGTCTAATGAAGTTATTCAAAACCATCGATACCGACGTTGTAGGCGACGACCACGGCACGCCGCCGTGTCTCTCCCATTGCCAGCCAGTGTGGCTTACCAGGCACGGTTTGAGACGCTTTTCACGCTCGGTACGTCGTTGATCGAAATTGTCCATATGGTTATTTTTTGTGTTCAATCTCCCTGCTCCTCATCCACTGGGGTACAATTATGGTGTCAGTCGACGGAGAGATACAGAGGGCGAGAGAGCATGGTAAGGTGCCTGTGGTCTCACCCAATCACCACCCCTGTCGTCTTGAGGTGAAGATCGAAGTGGAAAATTGATAAGATTAGCATGTTAGTTTAATGGTGCGGCCGAACCGGTTACGCCCGGAGCGTGCGCGCGCGCTCAACAACGGTAGCGAAATTTCTCCCGATCGATATCATGACCCCTCGCCTCCCTTCCAGTGTCTTGCATATCGCTTGGATCTTGCGGCTGGCAAGTCCTCTGTCGACGGAGATGGTGCCACCGACTCGGCAGACTCAGGCCTTCACCCCTCTTTTCTTGTTGTGCTTGTTGCTTTTCCTTTTGTCCCCCCCCCCTTTCTCACGCTGTAAGCACTTCAACTTTATCGCCATTGATGATGGGGTTTTGATGGGTTCGTAAACTGCTGCACGCTGGTGTATAACAGGCTCCGAGCCGACGTCTCCCAGCGGTCTAATCTTGCGCCCTTCCCCGGGACGGTGGGCCCCCGTATCGTGAGTGGAAGATAAATTACAGGCTGAGTGATGTTTATGCACCTTTTGGAGGGCTCATTTTCTTTTCACTCCCTGCCTCCCTAGGGCTTTGCGAGATATGGTGCGCTGGTCTGTAATAATGCTACCGGTCCAGAAGTCGTCGCGTTCAAAATGTAACAACAATACGGAAGAAAGTTTTTAATGCTTTTAATCCGGAAGGGAGGTAAGCATAAATGCGTTGGAAATGATTTTAGATTAGATTCAAGTTGCTTTCAGGCTCTTGAGGTTCAAAGTTGTAGGGATAGAACCTGGAAGAAATTCAAATGACCTGGTTTAGAATATGTCACGTTGTTTATTTTTCCTAATGCATGAACAGGGACGTAAAGCAAAGCAAAGCTTTATAATAAACTCCTAGAGCACTCGTAGCATGTGTAGTTCTCGTTTTTCGCATACGCCAGATTCCAGAGACACGACGTAGCCGATTCGAAACGAATCGATCAACGTTCTGATCGAAATCTCAACCATTTTGCGAAAACAGAGCTTTAAATGCATTCGTCATGTTTAGCTATATGCTACCTGGAGCTCATTGGGAATTCGAGCTAGGAATTCGAAGCAATCAGTGCCGCCGGCTCCAAACAGATCGATCAAGCAGTACGATTCAAAGCAATCGTAAGATCTGCATCGTGTTGTGTGGTGGCTTATTTCTTATCCAACCCATTTAAGGCATTTCAGATCTTGTCCGATAAATCGACAAGAATTCTTTGGAGTGTTAGTCTGAATGTGTACCAATCATTCTGGTAGCCGTTGTCCGTTTGGTTCAGAGATGTCAATTACGTTGCCAAAAATGTACTCTACCGGTTCGAGAAATAGTCTATTTAGCGATTACGATCGTTGGGAGGGAGTTGAGGCTTGCAAGAGTTTACGAGATATCACGCCAAACCAATCTTCAAATTCAAATCCTACCAATTAGCGTCTTGGAGGTCGTCCGAAGCTGGACGTCCATTCCACAGAATCTAGATCTGTTGGTGCCGCTAAAAAGTCACCTATTGGTGGCTCACACCTCATTAACTCTGAGGTTCCGTTTGGTACGGGTAATGCAGCCGTGTCTAGACTATGTGACATCGGGTGTCAGCTCACATTTGACGGCTGCGAACGGGCCCCAGACAAGCCCGTCCAACGGGTTGACAAGCGGTCCCCAGACTCGTCCGCGGCACGGTGAAGGCCTTTTTCCAATAAATTGACCATGGATCTATGGAAGCGTGTGTGCGTTGCTCGAGAACTTCACACCGTTCTCTTCGCCGCTCGTACTAGTAAAGGTCGCAGCGCGTGTACCAACGGGAAACAGGCAGCTCGCAGCTCGTTCGATTGCACTTTTGTTGATTAGTTAGCGCTTTTTCGGAGTGGTGGCTAGAAAATTGGCCT
>KB671303.1:30382-63420 GCA_000349105.1 Anopheles epiroticus | reverse complement strand
GGGGGGGGGGAGCGCTGGATGGTGCCTCCAATACGATCGATTTACGTTCAATCGATTGCCGCTCCGATAACTCGCATACCCAAGAGGTGAGGGAGAGTGGAGTGGTGGAAGTCTAAGCTCTGCTGTTCACATACCACAGTCTGGTGGCTTCTCCGTTGTGAATGCTTTTTATTTCAAGCCGTCTCATCGCCGTCTTCTCGCAAAGTAATTTGGGACGGCTTCCATTTGGTTGGCGCGTATGAAATGGCCTGGGAAAACCTTCGCAAAAAAAGCAAGAGACGGCTTACCCTCCACCAAAATCAAGCTCAAAGTCAATGGCAGAGCACGGCTTCGTCTTCGGAACCATGTGTGAGGCGAGCGTAATTTTGTGTCCGGATTTATTGTACTAGAAATGTTACCGGCAATGTGTGAGGTTATGGGCGTGAACTTGTCCTTGAAGCATGGGTAATGTTGATGTTGGTCCCCCCAGAGGGTGTCAACCATTTCACGGGCAGCTAGGGACTTGGTGTGAAAGGTCCAATGACACTCGCACGCCTGGAAGTAATTTCCGTCTCGCAGATTTACGTAAGTGAAGAGAAATTGGCATCCTGGACGTAATTGTACGTCGCACGAAAGGGAACCAGTTTGTGCGTTATTTTCCAATGCAAAAAGCAAGTTGACTTTTGTTTGCATAGTGAACCGCAAACTAGCACTCCGTCAGCTTAAGTGAGCTCAATGGAAGACCACCAACGGTCTTCACAACGACTTCAGGTTTCTCCTCCGGTGTAAAGTATCGTGATAATTTACTTTTTACAACCGTGTTTTCTTCCCTTGCTATTCCTCTTCCTACCAAAGTCCCTGGTAGGCCTGGTAGTGGTAACAGGTGTTAGCAACAGCAGGAATCGTTAGACCTTCCATGTCCGGTATGTGCCTAGCATGCAAGCCGTTTTCCATTGCCGTTTCCCTCACCTCCCCAAAGGCGCATCGAGATCAAGTTTGGTGAGTTTTCCATTTTGTGTGGCAGACACACGCATCAGCACGAGAGGGAGAGAGAGAGAGAGGGTCGAATCGTGAAGATCTCGGTTGGTGCAGTCTTTGCGGTCAGTCCCCATAATGTGTTCGATCATCTCACTGCTGCCCCGGACGTTGGTTTTCAAAACGATGCGAATTTAAGTGGCAATCCGTGTGACATCATCTGCGGTTGGGCAGCGGTGTGCTTTTTCCACTCCGGCGAGTGCAGTTGGTGGACCCCTCCATCCAAAGGGGTGGGGGGGAGAGTCTCGGATAGGTGAGATGGAAATGGATAGATGGAACGCGCGAAGGATGATTATGCAGTGCCGTCCGTCTCCGGCGGCTGGTCAAAACGGCGGCACGATGGTGGTGCGGGTTTTGTTTTTGCACCGCGAGCCGCGACTTTGGAAATTATAAACTTTCTCATCTCATTAGTGCAGAAAGAAAGTGTTTTCCTTCCACCGGAGTGCCACCTTGAGAGATGAGATTTTCATCTCTCTCTCTCTCTCCCTCTGTCTGTGTTGCCTTGGGGCGTTGTGGCACGGTAATTGTTGTGGACGTGGTTCCGATCCTGTTTCCACCTCGCCACTGTTTGCGTGCACGGACATCTGCATAATGTCTTGCTCTTCGTAGATTAATAAATAATTAACAGATATTCAGTGCTTCGAGCTGCATTCGATGGAATCTCGGTTGCTTTGTGCGACGAGTAGCGTCATTCGCCTAATGCTGTCAAGGCGTTTCGTGGAGGCTGTGAGTCAGTGTCGCATTGAAATTCGGACCACTTGCGAAGGTGACGCACTAGACACCAGCTTTTGCGGGGACTGATGTGAACGCGTGTGGATGCGATGACGTTGACTCACCAAACTTTCCCATTTGCTAAATCTTGTTTTCTCTTCCAAATGTTTCAACTGCTCGCCCGGTGATACAATTGCGGTATCGACAGAGGAGAGGGTGTAACGAGTTTTCGATCGGCCACAATCTGGTTATCTTAATTATGCACATCCCGTTACGATTCTCGTGTATCAGTTTAATGTAATTATGAGAAAATACGATTGCGAAGGTGTGTTTATGAGGGTAGCACAGCTGTCCGAGCGTGCTTTCATCGTCGATAAGAGCAGCGGCTAGGAACCGCCCAACAAAGGTGAAGCCGGTTTTCATCTGTTTTTAGTACCAAACCCCCGGTAAGCCTTCCTGCAGCTAGAAAATTCAACCCCACTGAGGGGCACTGCACACGGCAGCAAGTGTGAAAAACGTTCGAGCAAAGGAAAGCTAACTTCATTAGAATACACAAACTCGCCACGTTATCGTCTCGTACCGCCTGGGTTGAATCACACCTGGCACCTTTGGTTGGTGGAAATTGCCTACCGGGCAGTTGTTTTGTGGTGCAAAGTGTGTAGCCGTCCGTGTGTATAAACAGCTAGTGTGCTAACAAGAACATTTCATTCGGTAGGTTTCACCGGGCTTTGGTGGACGATGCTCATTCGCCTTTTTCCCAACCAACCCAGCAACAGAAAGAGACGGAGCGGAGAAAAGCCCCCCCTCCCCCGATGTGGTGCTGGAAAACGAGAGCCATTTGGTGGTTTTTCGTGCCCGCACACCATTCGCCAGCGATAGTTGCGTATTAATTGCGGTGCAATTGAATTAGAAGTGAGTGTGTTGGGAAACTAGGTCATTTACAGTGGTGGAAAGGGTAGTGTGGAAACCCCAAGAAGTTCTGTGTTCTGGGCAACTTTCCCATCCACGGTAAAGAAAATGAGAAATGGTCCACCCTAACGCTTAACTTGTTGCGTGTGCCGTCTGTTTTTTTTTCTCTCAGTCCAAGCCAACCAGGCAGTTCGTGTATGAAATTATTATGGAAATGTGCAACCCTCCCCTTGGCTGCTGGTGCTGCCACCCGGTGGTCGAAGCAGCTGCTATTCTCCGAACTCTCTCACTCTCTCTCTCTCTCACTCTCTCTCTCTCTATCTCTCTCTCTCTATCTCTCTCTCTCTCTCTCTCTCTCTCTCTCTCTCTTTATATCTCGCTCTCCCGGCTGCCAGGCTGGAGGGAATGAATGGAATGAAAATTGCAAAAGTTTTTCACTTTCCTTTCAGGTTTTTTGAGAAGCAGCTGTCATGCATTTCTTTTCCGTGCTCCTGCCGTGTGTTCGGAAGGGGGAAGGGTGGGGGGGGGTTGGGTGTCGAAAGGCATCGGAAACTATTGGCGGGTGGGAAGTGGTGATGCAACAGGAGAACCTCCAGCGGGTGGCTGAGATTGTAGGCAAGTAGATGTTTGTCCGAGTTTTCGAACTAGTTTACGCTCTTAGTGATGTTTTGTTTTTTAATACAAGTGACGGAAAAAAAACATAATCGAGAAGGACTCACTTGTTGCGTGAAAGGAGCGTTTATGGGTTTCGACGCTTACCTGGAATGAAAGAAAGAAATAGTGTATTTGTTATTAAAATAATTCGATTTTATGTTTATTGTTAGAAAATGCAATCAGTTTTTAGTGGAGAAATCGAACCATATGGGTAATGGGAAATTTTCTTTTGGAGCTGTCATATTGAGTTGGGTCACGGATAATCCGCCCCCGGTTAAACAGCCCCCGAATAATCGACGTTCTGCTGCATTCTGAAGGGCAGCTAGATTAAGTGAAATATAAAAACCGGAATTGTTGAAGAATGTTTTTTCATATTTGTTTACAATTTTCGTCTTGATAAGTAGTTTCCTTCAATTCTTTCTTCACTTCAACACCTTTACTTCGAGCCTTCAAAGTTTTTAATGATAAAAAATATTATTTATTGAAAGCAGCAAAACTATATGATGAAAATATTTAAAAGAGTATATTTTTTTGCTTTTGACACATTTTTTTTCAAACGATTCAGATGTTTGACCCTAAAATCACAATTCGACTGTGCCTTTAAGGTTTGATTTCAGGTTTGGCGATTAATTATTTCATGAATAATCTCACAAGACATTTATAAACTTTTCACCTTTTTTTTGTGCACCTTTCCAGTGGTGAAAGGCCAGTTTTCCTTCCACCCAGCGTGACTGATGCAATTATCAGCATTAATAACCATAATAAGCGTCCCACGCTTGTCACACTTGTCTAATTCTGCAGCAAAGGTCCCGTCGGGGTTGTCCGGTTCCGGCCAGGCGAACGGTAGAGAAATTTAATCTATTTTCAATTATGCTCCAAACAATATAATTCAATTCCCGTCACAAGCTCCCCGCCATGTGGGCACGGTGTATAAAAACGTCCTCCCCCCGCAGCCACTGGCGGAGAGGGGGTCATTTAATCCGGATATCCGTCCAGGTGAAAAAAGGGGTTCCTCTCTTGCTTCTCCTGTTGGAACGCGAGGGCGCACAGTTCCACCGATGACGAGCTTTCCCCGAAGACGAAGCATTGCAGTCCGGGCGTGCGGAATCGTCTTTTGTCGGATAAAAACGGTGCGAGATTTATGAGACAGTGTGGGAAAGCTAGTTTCGATGCGGTGTGTGGATGGGACGAAGAAAGCCATCACACAACTGGGCCTGATAATCGGAGCATCATCGTTCGCTTCTCACCGCATAAAATCGGAGCTTTTGTGCAAACAAGAAGCCGGGACTCGCTTGCCTTTCTTCCGTTTTCTTGTTGATGGGCGATGTTCGATGGGTTTGAAAATATCATACAAATGGTTTCGATTGAAGTGGAAGCCGAAACCCGTGTCGTCGGTTTGTTTTGCTGTTTTGGACAGTTCGCGGAGCCATCAGGCTATACTTTTCACTTTCCATTGCTTTGAGCGGTATGTAATGCTCACCTCGCAACCGGGTAAACCCTTTTACTAATGACACCGAAACAGAAAATGCCCACGGGAGACGACTTCACCTGGCCCTTTTGCTAACTGGGGGAGGACAGAAAACTTTCGTTGTATTGAGTGTTAAATTGTAGCAATTAATCATGATAGCGGTTAAAAGGGGGACGGGAAGCGGTTTCACGGTTGCCATTTCCGCCATTTTCTTTGACTGGTTGGCCCAGAAGAAAAGGGTTCTGCGGTACTTTAAAGAGTCTCCCCCCCCCCCCCCCCGCCCAGTTTGCTTTTATTATCTCGGTGTGCCTAATGATTTAAATATAGCTATAGAAAGCTTTCGGTTTTTGCGGCACCTGGATCGACTTGGAAAAGTGACTTCATTTAAATGATAGCCCGGAGGGACGTATGCGGAACACAATAAAGCTATTTATTGCAAACCATCGAAAGTTATAGCAACATGGATGAAGATAAACGCTAATAATATTGTTTGTGCTTAACGCGTTTCTTTCAATAAGCTCTTCTCACCCCCCAACGGAATGAAGCTATCGGATTCGTAAATTGTCACCTTTTTTGTTCCAGCTGGATTATCATGAATCATGCTTTTGAGCTTGATTGTACACGGCATGTGACGCTCGGAGAAAGGATTCCATCTGCAATCCAAAGTGCAAATCCGAAAAGGATTATGCAACGTAAATAAAAATACTTTTCCAAAATGTCGCTCAGGTCGCGGCTGCACTCACGGCGACGTGAAATTTTTCGCAAAATGTGTTTCAATTTCGTGGACTATGCGTTTCGTTGATTTAAATTATTCAATTGGACTTTCACATTGGCGTTAAGCTCCCCGACCTGTCAACGGTGATTTCACAGCAGAGATAAGGTCACCCTAATGATGCGAATGGGAGACAAAAATTACTCTGCAAAGTATGTTAAACTCTACGGTAATTGTTTTAAAGGGAAATGAAATTGTTTTACCCGTGAATGCTTGGGAGAAGCGTCATTAGCGGATGATTAAGAAAAAAACACTGACGCAAACGCTTCGTTATAAGTTGATCTCTTTACAAAAACTATATATGTAAGGAAATTCATGTATATATAGCTTTAAAGAAAAAAGGAAATATGCAATAATAAGCTTTAAAGTAAACATAACTCTACATCACGCTCAAGCCCGTGTGGATGACACTTTTCCTCCTTTTTCTACACCCTCATTCAATCTCCAGAATGTCTACCCCTTACCCAGAATGTCTAAACACGGGGCATCGAGGGAAACGAAAAGCCACTCGTCTTTTTGCTTGATGAAAAGTGATATTGCTGGACATTATCCAGGCTCTGGGAAAACACACAAAGCTGTGATGAAAACCCTAGCACCCAAAAAAAGCTTTTCTGATGTGTGTGTGTGTGCGTTAACATAACATTTCCATCCAGTGGCGTACGATCCTCAAAATCCCGGTTCTAGTTTCCAGTTTTCAACGCTTCTTTCCTCCTCGAAAGCGGGGGAAGAAAACGCTTCTCATTAGTTTTTGTCCCCGTACGGGTTCTCGCCCTCCTAGCCGGCGAAACCCTCGAGAGACTTTCAAGTGCTTCGGTGAATGGAGCTGGTAAATGCAGTGCGCTTCAGAGCCTTTCGGGCTCGGTAACGCTTTGCTTTTTGTTGTGCCTTTTTTTTTTTGCTCCACCGACATCGCGCGCCGCCCTGTACACGACGGTTACTGTTACTCGCCCTACTCGGTCACCTACTTCTGGTGGATGTTTCGGACTATCAGAAGCATGGCAAGAACTCTGGTGTGGAGAGGGAGAGGGAGAGAGGGAGCAACTACAAGCGAACGGGGTGACACAAAAGGGTCTCGCGCGTGTGTGCATAAAATCGACGAAAATAACTGGTCCAACAAGTTATGTAAAAAGCGTCCCGAGCGTTGCTGCTGTGTACTTTCGCTTTTTTTTTTTGCTCACTCACATCGCCCGCACTCTTTCTCCGTTCCCTTTGAGCCTTCTGGTGGCCGGTGGCTGTTTGATTTCATCCACCAGGATGTGGTTTCGGAGATCCTTTCTCTCACAGCTCCCTCCCAAAGTTTTTGAATCTTCCTCGCTGTGTCTGAGCCTGTATTGCATCAGCACGAGCAAGCAAGGTCACTCCGGTGGGATTTATTTCGTTTTTGGGGGTGTTTTTGGGGTTTTGCAGCTTTTGTGTGTACGCTGTGTCCTCCAGCCCTGGCTACAAATCACTGTTGCGGGGAGTTGAGTTTAATCAAAATTCAAGCACAATCCATCACACTACGCATATACCCTCCCCGACACACTGAATGTACAAGAATGTTGTGTATCCCCTCGAGGGGATTGGGAGATTTATTTGGTGAGTGAAATTGGAAGAAATTAAGCACCTGTAAAGTCGCCTGAGATTTTATGGTAAAGGAACATTGCTGCAGTTCAGCCTGGTGAGCGTAAATGTGTAATTTATTTAAAAAGCTTCCACTTCCCAGGCCTGAGACGAGCCGTAGGGGCCTCCTCTTGATGAGGTAATCTTTCCAAACTCCCCCCCTCCCCCCGTGCGGAGAGTGTATCAAGGTTTGTGCCACTATTCTCGCCTTAACGGTTGGGTGTCGTTTTTTTTTTTGACAAATTAAAATGCGGGAGCTCATAATGGAATGGAGTGGCGCTCTGGTGGTGGCCCGATCAATGGTTTTCCTGCGGGACGCAGGTTAGTATAATTTATGTGCCCACGGCATATCTATCGGCAGCGCATACGGGTGGTCGAAATTTGTTGGTGGAATTTTTGGGATTTTTTTTTCTTGCGAAGAGAAAAGGCGGGAACGGTCTCTGAAGGAACGGTCTCTAAGCTACCAAACAAGCTACGCCCCGACCCGAAAAGCTTCGCGAGAGAAAGGCCGCACGTTGACGGAGAACATTAATTAGCAACGAAGGAAGACAAATGTCACGGGCGCAGGCCGTGGGGTGCTTTGGTCCGTTTGTTTGCTAGCGTCGCTATGATGTAATTAAATTGATTTGTTTTTCCGCTGATACTCTTATCGTTTTGCAAGGACATTTGCTTAGGCTAATAAGATAAATTTTCAGCAGGAAGTGAGATCGCAGGAACCTTTTAATGATGGCAGGAAATCGTTGAAGATAGTAGCGCAGGTGTAAATATTAAAGGTTTTGTGTTGATAAAATGAAACAGCCTCCTTTAGTCGCGCTTCACCTTAAACGAGAGTATCCCATTAATCGTTCCGTATGAACTATTATACATTTTTATTACACAAACCCCACCATGTGCTGTTGTTCGCTTACGTGTGCATGTACACAAAATGCGCTCGGCTAAATCGTCACCGTCACGGCTTGTCGGGTCGCATTTCCACAAACATTCCGCGTGCTTAACAACCGTTTGAAATGAATGTTAATATTGACTTTTGTCTAGCCACTCGATCAAGGCATCGGTTGTGGTTTGTGCAGGCAGGCGAACGGGTACCTTCTGCAAGCTCCACGCAACGGCACACTTATCGTCTGGATGCCCTCTCCTGGATGATGCCTCCCGCCTGGACTTGCTCGCGGTGACAGTCAGCCACTACCGTGAGCCATAACGATAAGTGTAGCACGGCAGTTGAAATGCAGTTCATCGTGTCACCCTTCCCGCGATTGTATCTTACTTTGTATTCGAGTGTGACGAGCGTTATTTTGTCTCAAAAAGGGTTAGCTAGAGTGATTTGGGAAAACTATGGGCAAACAAAAATTCCCTTCATCTCGGACGGACGGATTGAAAGGGCTCGTTATAATTATTTTCCCTCGTTTTCCGGCACAGGTTGTTTCGCGCGTTCGATTTCATAACGACGGTGGTGGAAAAACAAAATTTTCCCTTTCCCCTTTCGGTGCGGTGTGGGCGGGACTGGTTAGTGCTTCTCGCGCGAGCATGTTGAGTTTGTGATTTGTAGCTCGTATTTTTATTCGGAGCCCACGATAAAGGTTGCACCATTGATAATCTAATCCACTGCGTATCGCACAAATTCGGTGGTTGCCTACCGGCTTTGTAATTGTACAATTCCCACTGGGTGGGGGTCGGGTAGAGGAGGTTCACTCCATGATTGGTGGTAAGGTGCAGGTTATTAACTAGGAGAAAAAACGAGGTTTATTGTTTTGTGGGAAAGAAAAACAGCTGTATTTGAAATCAATTACACCTGATTGCTGGGGCGGCAATTATCTGCGTGAAGCTTAACACGGGGTAAATGGATTTTTTTTATCGCACAACAGCAAAAGATGCCACAAACTCCCTTCGTGCAACATGCTTTTGGGCTTTGGAATGGTGGCCGTATATCATTTTTTAAGCCGAAAAAAACGGTTGAGTAAGGTGAGAATAAAATAAACTGGTGTAGAAAATACATTATGCGCTGTTTAAATATACGATTTTATTTGCCTCATATTACTGGTCGCTTCTAAGCATATGGAATACACGTGTTCTGATAGTTATACGTTTATTTTACCCGAGATTTAGAAATAATCCTTGAATGGTTTGGTTTAAATTGTGCAGACCAAGTTTTTTTTATTCATATAAACATATAATGACACAAAAGGAATACGTGCATCAAAATAAACAATTGTATCTTTTTCTAATAACCTTTGAGTTTCCAACCACACCATCTAAACAGCATTGTTGCACGACAAATAGGTCCAATCACGCAACAATTGGTTCACGTCACAGCCTACCTCACAGGATGAGATTGCAGCTCGCCCATATCTTGCGCACACGATCCTACACAGTGTGCAACGAAAAACACCCAATTGCCGTATAGTGGCTCCATTAATACCATCGTGCTACCATCATAACCCCGCGGGTGACACGTGAAATTCAGCGCCGGAGTTGCGCCCTAGTTTGTCGCACATTGTTCCATCTGGGCGCTTGGCAAAAGGAAAGCAATTGCGCCGCTGCTGCCAAACGCGGGCGGCTTCACAACAAGGCGCACAAAATTGTCCTGCTGCCATTGTGCTGCGGCGTGTGGCGTGTAAGTGAGCCACGCCGCGTCTACTTAACCGATTGCGTAATGTAGCCAGACCGGTGACAATGCGGGAACCACATTGGGCCAGCAAGTTCTTGTAGACCGCACCATGTCAACAGCTATTACCTTTCTTCGGTTCTTGTACCGTGCGGTGGGCAAAGGGACAGGTGGAGTTGATTCAAACCGCGATTCAAACACAATCGAACTGTGGAAGGTTTTGAAGGGGGTGGGCGAGCGGCATGGGTGACATACTCGAGCATTGAATTCGAATCGTGCCTTCTATGCTTACCTCCCCCTCACAATCATCATCATCGATTTAGGACGACTGGTGGAGGAGAAGGCAAATGTTTATGTTCGGTCATTTACGCCAACAATGTGTACACGTCTCAAGGGAGAGAGCAACGGGGGTGGAGGAGAGTAGTGAAAGAGCCCTTAAGCCCGCCGGTAAACCGCGGTCAAAAGCACCTGATCTCTCGGACCCGCAATCACCTCACTTTCGATTGTTTGGTACGATTAAAACGAAATAAAAACCGTAATAAATCGTTCGCCTATTGCTGTTGCCTGCATCCACCCACCCGGCGGGGTCCGAAGAGCATAAAATGTTGGCTCACACTTCTACCCTTGACTGTCCACAGGCTCTGTGTCTCCGCTGCTTCGGTCGTTGAAAACAATGGTGCAATGTTTGCGAGTGTGCGGTTTGTCGTCGTCCGGCTAATGGACGGCAGCATCTGTTGGCACTTTTGCCACCTCGCCTCGGTATTGCCACCTCCCCTTGGGGCTTTAACCCGTTTGCCTGCTCAGTGGGGGGATGTTTTTGTTTGAAGAAATGCCAACGTGTGATGAAAGGGTGAGAGAGAAAGAGAGAGAGAGAGCGTTCGCTTAGAACTGTATTAAGATCGATTTTGTGGGGCTGGAAAATGGCTTTCGAATGGGTTTGGAAAACGGTTTCGTTCCACTTTTTCCCGAGCGACAACTCCCACCTTCTCTACCACCCCCCTCCCCTCTCCCTCCCTTACTGAAAGGATAGACAACCGAGGTGTGGGTCGTTTGTGCCATTTCTTCGCTTTTGCGCCCATTTCGAAGTGACCTTTTTTCGATTTTGCACGAACGAACGAAAAAACAAAAACAGAAAGGGAAAATGCAAACGTTAATGACTTTTACTGTTCACAACACCTTCCTCCCTCCCCCTCCCCCCCGCCCCTATCCCTATAGGTGGAATCTGTTTGCTTTCCTTTTGGGACGTTGCAATGGGATTTTGGATCGGCACTGTTCGATCGTTTTCCTTGGAGCGAAATTGCTTCGCCATCGATTATTTAACGCGTCTTTGTTCATAAATGGGGTTTTCCAAGAAGAAAAAGACGTACATTGAAGCAATTCCTTTGCTGAAAAGTGTAGGATTTTTCTTCCGTGAACAAGGGAGATGTCCAACCAAATAATTTTTCGTAAGCAAATTACCATCCCCGGGTGGGCAGTACTCGTTCCATCCATCCCCGGGTGGGCAGTACTCGTTCCATCCCGGTGCATTAGAGCGTCTGAAAGGTTGACACGATAATTTGACGGTAAATGTACGCCCCTGCTGGTAAAAGGTGTCGATAACGCCGTGCACGACGACGCCCGACCCAGTTCCTTCACCGCCGATGGATAGTGTAAATATGAGTTTCCTTTACCGGAGGTACGGCGCTGATTGACCGAGGGACGGTTTCTTACGAAGAAAACCTATCATTTGAAAGGCACATCGGGCGCGCTGGAAGACACACGGGCGAAATGATGATTAATTCGCTCCGGGAGTCACGCACGTGTCGTTTACCGTTTTATTTGGAAGTTTTCGAACAAACCGCTAATGGGGCGCGGGAAAAGCGAAATGGAAATATATATTCATGTACTCTCTTGAGTGGTTAAAATTATCATTATTAATATTTATGTGTGTGCTCCAAGTAGCAAAACAATTGGCTGGGTGTGTTGTTGGTCACAATAATGATGTCTTCCGAGCGTGCGTGTGTGTCTGTCTTTGGGTGGTGGACGTTACGCACCTAAAGGCAAAAACACTTAAAAGTTAACCTTTCCGTTTTATTTACATAAGAAATGAGTAAAAGAAAACGGCAGGGTTTTCGGTTGAGTGAACGATTTTCATCGCATATTTGATTTCGTGAAAGTGCGAAGACGCGAATTTAAAATACAACCTTTTGCCCAACGTGTCTGTGTGTGTTGGTGTGTGTGTGTGTGTGTACTGTGCCGTAGTGCTAAAAATGAAGGAAGCGGGAAAACCCCCCCAAAAAAAGACAAAATGAGTCGGAGGGATGAATAAATTTAAAACAATAGCACCCAACGCTCACCGCAATTAATGGGCGTTCGGCTAAAATTGAGAAGTAAAGGAAAGGGAGCAAAATGAAAAAAATAAAAGGAATTGTTTTCGCGCGCAAAAGCGCCTGGATGGTGGTACCTGCTGTACGCGTCGTGTCTGCTGGTGAAAGATGATGCCGGCTTGGACAAAACCTTCATCGCCCCTTCCGCGTTGTTGGAGCGCCGGTGAAAGTTTTGCGCCAAAATAACATCCAAAGCCCTTTCTTCTCCGGGGTTCTTCGTGGTTCTCTCCACTGTGTACCGGCTTATGCAATGCACGGTGTGTGAAAAAGTCAAGACACGAATGGGATAAAAAGCACACCAGAATTGGCGGATGTCGGCCGCACCTCTTCGATTGCGCCCGATTCGAATGTGGAGCTTCAGGTACAGGTTAATGGTTTGACGCGTACGTCAAGTCCAATTTCGGCACTCTGGCAGGCCTGCTGTAAATCAGTGATCTGGCAAACAACCCTCAGCAGGTCGTCGCAGCAGTTAGGATCAACCAGGTCCCCCCCCGAGGGCGTTAAAATAATGAGTAAAAATCGATTTCGCAAGCAGCACCAAACGGTTTGACGTGTGTTCCGACCCCGCAGGTCGACAGGTTGCGCGGCCATGATTGTTTCGGTGCCCTGCGGTACGAAGGGGTCGCAACCTGGGCAAACCGATAAAAATCAATCAAATCACAGCCAATTATTTGCAAACCACCTTAGATGGCCTCCGTGGTCGTGTCGACTCGGAACAGCACCGTCGGTAGTGTCTAAGCCCCCCGATGCCAATGCCGACTGTTCACGTATGTGACGCTGACTTTGGTCATAACAGAGAATCGGTAGCCTGGTTGGCGTGATTCCGTCAGGTCAGAGTGGTTCCCTAGATGCATGCTGGATAGGGATTGAGACACAGAGATCTAAGCATTCAGATATACAGACTCTTTGGGGTAGAAGCAAACGATCCAACGTCGTTGGACTTCTCTGAGCGGCAGGGAGATCTGGCCGATCATGTGCGAAGAGCCACTATTGCGGCATCACATACTGACCCAAATAGGGAGACGGGCTTCGTGCCATCTTTGCTGCTCCCACCGTGAGATCCATCAGCGGCATCGGCTCTTGCTTACAGCAAGATTGGCAGGTTACCTCCTGCTCATTACGCCTTTTGGAATACGGCGAGGCTTGATCGCCGACTGATCGACAGCATAATATTAGCTCCATTTGTATCTGCTTCTTCAATCCCCCGCGCGCAGGGGATGATACAGTTTTCGTCTGCTTGGCCTCTCGTTTGCCCGACGCACGGATAGAAAGACATAACCATTACGCAATAAATCAACTGTCGATTGACGGAAGCGAATGTGGAGAGTGAAAAGAAGGAAGGTCTGCTGTCCGTCCCGGGCTCGGCTACCCGAATTCTGGACCCGCCGGACAAATAATGCCGGGGAGGAAAAGATGAAGAACGATTGATTTGACTGCACATCGCGTTACCCAATTACGGGCTCATAAATAAAACATAATAACGCGCCCGACGAAAAGTGAGGCCTTTCACCCGGTGCACATTGGGCATTTGGTGGGATAAACTTCCAAGTCCAAGCCGTGTCTTGAAACTATTTATTTCGAATTATGTGTTGGGTCAAATATAGGGTGGTAAGTTCAAAATATTACAGACCTGCACCCAAGGGCTTTGGAGATATTTGTCGTTAGAAACCAATAGCACAATGTCTGTCTATGTAAGTTTTCTACAGATCACGAAATGCCTCTCCCATGCCCTGGGAGATATTTTATCTTAAATAGCATATAATTTATAGGACAAATGAATGAGAGTGCACTAAAGAGGCCTCTAGGCAATTGCACATCAGAAATATTGTTTTGAAGGCTCAGAATTCTTCAGATCTCTAGATACCTTGAAGTCTTAAAATTCCAATTATTTTTGTTATACACGTCAAAAAAAAAACACATCTGATACTGGAACAAAGACTTGTAGGCAAATCTGAAAAATAATTTTATCCAAATTGTTTACTATGATGGGCTGAAATTCGGGTCCAACGAGCAAACACTGTAGCAAAACACTCGCCGGAGGGCATATTTTTTGTTAGGAGGGATCGGCACTTCTGGCAGGCTTTATAAAAGTAAATCGAGCGGGGTCCCCACGACAGGTTCGGTAACAAGGTGCTGAGGTGATATGAAAGTGCGGGCCGCCTGGGTTTGTTGGGTCTGCTGATTAGGGTTTTGCGGTTTCGTTGGCAACTGTGTACGCTCAAGAAAAAAGGCTGTTCTCTCCCTCTGTGGAATGTGTTGGGTCCAAACAGTGAAGAACACTAAAGAAGAGTTATTTAATCATGCTGGCAGTAAGATACCTTTCAATTTTTGCCATTTTGTGTCGACCGGTTGTTGAACTGCAGAAATGAAACAGCTGGAAAGGATTAACAAAAAAAATTGCCTTCCTTTTTTGTTGTGAGCACTTTGGAAGGCGGAAGGTGGTTGTGGGGATTTTTATATCCTCCGGTATCGAAGGAAACACCGCAGTCGTTGGCTAAACAAACCAGATCAAATTGTTGTTTGCAATGATTTAAGTGGTTTCGGTTGACCAGTGTTTTTGAATTGCACCAATAAAAAAATGCTCAACGACTCCGCAAAGTGCGTTCTATTACAGTTCTCACCGTGCCTGTAGCCGGCCAAGTTGAAGGTTATGGTGGCGAATATTTTCGCACACCAAACGGAAGTGAAAAGACCTTCTAAGGCAGACCGCAACCTGCAGCAGGAGCACCTGATGGTGTTGTCAAGATACAGCCGTCAATTCTTGAGTAGGTGTTGCGGAACGGCACTGTGGAAGGTTGCTTTAATTACTGGACCGCGCTGGACGGAGCCAATTCGCGAAAACAATTCTCCATTGGGCCGATAGGACAAAAGAAAAAAAAAAACGCTCTCCAACGGAGCCACGCATGTGGAAGTGAATGGACCGGACGGCGCTCGGCGATTGTTCTTGTCAAATGAACCGTTTGAATGCCATTGATGCCGGATTTAGAAATTGTCCCCAGCAGCGGGGGTTCGGTAATGGGTTTTTGTGACTTCTCGTCTTCATAACTCTCCCATGTCCCCCCCGTGTGTTCAATAATTTATAGTATCCGCACATGACATGACAGCCCTAAGGGATGTCATGTGTACCGCTATTGTTGCTTCCCGTTCACCGCCAGGTCGGTGGGCATTCGCGATTCGTTATGTCCAATTAATTGATAAACGTAGAATCGAATCTCCGCTTGGCGCTTGGGCCCGTTGTAACGATCGGGGACAGTTAGTGAGCTCCAATCGAGGGACAATTGGCGTATGGGGACATCATCATCATCATCATCATCATCACCGTCGCCATTCGAGGCACACGTTCAGGCGACGAAACGGACATTACAGTACCAATTAAAAGCTCCGGCAAACGGTTTTTTCGTTCGCTTCTGTCCCTCTCTCTCTCTCACTCCATTCCGTAACATTAGGATCTGGCTACGGCGATGGGAGCCGTTGGATCGTGCTGAACTAATTCTACGAATATGGTGCTGAAGTTCAGGCAATAAAAAACCGGTTCTTCTCTTCGTTCACCCATTTGGAGGGTTTTAATGATCAAACAGACGAGAGGCAGCATATGCGTGCGTGCTTGGTGCATTTGGTCCTCCAGCCTCCCTGCTAACCGTGCTCTTGTTTGGCGTGGGCTTTTAATGTTCGGAACCGGCGGTCACTAGCCTTCATGCGGTGTGTTGCTGCAATCTGGTCGTCGGCGCACATCTGTGAAGCTCTGCCGAAGCCATTGACCATCAAGTACTTTCATTTTTCTTTCCGTCTCCAAGTGCTCCAATGTTTTCTTGGCTTTGGGCGGGAGGCTGTTTGCCAGCCTCGAATGGATCCGTTATTTTCAATGCCACTCTACACCAAGCAACTCGCAGATGCGGGTCTCTCTCTCGCTATGCAGCTATGCGGGGACGAGGTAAATGGGTCTGGGTCTGTTTGTGGCACGTCTGAAGAATTGGGAGCCATTTATGTTTTGGGAGCAATCAGATCAGATCTACCTCAGTGTTTCTTAAAAAGACTCTTCAATCGTCTTATCGCCCTTGCCACATCTTACTGTGCGGGAAACACAATTTGCATCACACACACATTGACAGAGTCCTTCAATGCTCTGAGGTCGCACGACACCGCATTGATCGACGTGAACGGAAAGAATAGCAAAAAATAGAACCTCAACAATAGTCCGGTGGTGTGGAAATGAAGTAATTACTCCCGCATTGCTTGTGATTGCTTGATCTTAAATTCGCGTGTCCCCGGGGCGCGCATTGCTTAACGATGCGATGCCGATGCCGTGAGAGTTTGCAGTTCGCGTTTCCGGCGCGCGGGGACACTCGAAAGAGCCCTGAGTGCAATCTGTGATATTGTTGGGCTGACCTAAAAACGGTTTTGCTGCGCCGGACTGCAGAAGTGGTCGTGTTGCGTTCTAGAGGACCGGCTGGACCATGCTTCAGAACTCATTAATCGTATCGAGCTACTGTTCTGTGTCGTTTTGCGAGATTTTTCCTTCATCCTGTACCAATTTCTAGACTAACCAATGACTGGCGAAACTGTTTAAAGAGACGGAGGGGGTGCCCATAAATCGAGTGTGTCTCCATTATGAAGCTGACAAGCGATTAAAAAGCTATTTAGCAGTGGCCAGTTTAATCCCTCACCCCGCACGGTACGCGGGGTCTCTCTCGGCAAGATATAATTTATTTCAGCGTGGATGTCTGCCTCCGTAGAAGGTGTTGCATTATCGCAGCGCGAACGTTTATTTCTTGCTGTGAGATTAAAAGTTTTCATTGGAGTTAATGGTGTACGGATTTTTCTTCGCTCCTTGGAATATTGGAGGATTATTTGAAGTTTAGGTTGGTATCTTGGAACCTTGGGAATATGTTGTTCTGAAGATGTCATTTTAAAGCTTTAAACATCTGGATCTTTTCAATATTGACAGAATTGTGGAGAATAGCTTTAAAGCCGATTCCAATTAAGAGTCTCTGAGATAACACAACTTCCAGTCATCAAGCAGTGTGATGCAATGTTTCATCACGCTGGAGAAACATTAATAAAACGTAACAGTAAGCTCCATTTCTCTTTTTTTGGGTACATGAATTATGTAGCACGCGTTATGTGATTTAAAGTGTTAACTCCCTCGCTAGTTGGAGGGCAGCCCAACATTCACCTCATAGAATTTCAAAAACCTAGCATAATAAATTTGCTTTCCGTGAGGAGGTGTACCTGGTGGATGTGGAGGATTTCTTCCGTTTCAATCTCCAACCACCATCCGACCGGCTGTCAGCATACACCGGCAAGTCGTTTTGCGGTTCGTTGGTGGGTTAATTAAGTTCTCTTTTACTTATACAACCCGTCCGACGTGGATGCGAAAGTGCAGCGCGGAGGGAAGTGTGTAGTAACGAGCCGTGAGAGGAACTTAATCGAATTTCACCCAAAATTCTTCCTTCACATTCTTCGTGTTCGTTCGGTGCTTGGCTGCTCGGAATTGGGATGGAAAAAAATGTTAACTTGATCTGCACACACTTTCTTTTGCTGCTGCAGTTCAGTCTGCTCTATGGTAACGGGTAGTACCTCTCCGCTTCCGAGATCAGTATCTCCGCGGGGTTAGCGATGCGTTCCGAGTGCGGTTGAACATTGTTTTAAATAAATTCACTAACGAAGCGATTTCACGGTTCGATGGGTTGCCGTGCCGAGGGGTGGAGAAAGAGCTTTATTGACTCGATTAAGTGTTGCCTGTAAGATCCATCATCCGGTATAGTGAGGTGGAGTGAAGTAGAGTTTTGAATGCACTCTGAATTTGACTCTAGAAATTTGGATGAATCCGTACAAATCTAAGAAAATCTTTTGACTCTGTGCGGTTTTGGACAACTGTGGACGAGTTTGGGCAAATCTCAGATCTTCACATGTTCTATCTGTTTTATGAGTAAAAAAATCAAAATATTATTGTTCCCAAACAACTTTTAACTTTTAAAGCTACTCAAATTCGACTCCAACTCCGGGGAAGTAACTCACCTACCCATCACTACATTCAGAGAAGGCATCTTGCTGCTCCGCTCCGATCTCTCAGCCTAATGCTTGATTATGATGCGATCGATGCGGCGGAACCAACAAACCATCCAAAACTTCCAAGCAGTGCCGCAGCCTCTTCTCCCTAAAAAGTCACGGTTTAATGTTTACTACTACTGCTCCGGAACGGTGGCAGGGGTGATTCAGTTCGGTATATTTTATGTCTCGTTGTTTTACAGCTTCTCTCTGTGCCCATCAGGATGACTACTGCGAGACGCTCTTACACACTGCTTTACCGTTTGACGCGGTGTAAAGCAAATGATGTAATCGGTCTCAGTTTTTTACTTGTGTTTCTTCCCTTGCTGAATCAGATGCATTGCGTTGGGGAAAAGTGAAAGTTTCTGGAGGTTCCGCGTCATCTCACCGCGCTACCGGGAATGCTTGCAACGGCACGGCAGTGCAGCTGTAGCTCATTAGCTTGCCGTTTTGGTTCTTGCTGCGTCCCCATAATGACCGGAAGAAACCACAGTGAGCTTCTTCATAATGTTCGCGCTTGACATTTCGCTCTGCAGGTTTTGTTTGGGAATAGAATAATACCTCACGTGGGGGAATGTCTGTCACTGAAGAACCGCGGTGGGGTTCTGTTCCGTGATCGTGGCCGAAAATGGTATTGATCTCGCTAATGACGCTGGGAGGCGTTGTGTCGCTCCACTCTTTTCACCGGCCTAAGCGGGTCCCCGTACGTTCAATATCGTGTACCGCCGAGGTTCCGTTTTTTTTCTGAACGCAAAGCGTGTCCGACCTGTGAACCGTTGGTGGACTTCGCGTGAAACGTGACCACGTGGCATTAAATGCATGAAATGTTGTACGTGTGCGCACGTTATGGTGTAAAACTTTTGCACTCATTTGGGGCGCGTTGCGCAATTGTTACGCAAATCACGAAACCGCGAGTCGATTTCGTTGACCCCAAGGCGCGCGCGCACACAGAAAGGCCGCTGGTTTGTTCTTGCAGCAGGCGTTCAGTATTATCCCTTCGATTCCTCCCGTCGTGTGTCGGGCGTGCGGCACACCAAACTCTGCCGTTCGTTCGCGTGTCCTTGCGATTGGAAGTTTCTGTACTATTGCAGGTCCACAAAAAAGCGCTACTTTCGAAAGCAAACCCTGCTGCAAAGCGAGCGATTGGGCGTCCGGTAAAGAGTATTAGCGCTGGCTTTTTTGTTTGTTGAAATCGTTGTCAGCTCCTTCATGGAGCTGTTAAACCTTGTGCCGGTGATTGGAGAGCAATTTTTTGTGGATTTTGTTTTAGCGTGTGTGATTGAATTCGAAGGATTTTAGACCAACAGGTTTCGGAGCTTTTTGCTGCTGGTTGGCAAGCGGAAACTTGATTCTTTATTGCAGCTCCAAATTGGGACCTTTCTTTGTTCAGATAGGGTTGGCTGTACGAAAAACAGTGTGTATCAGAATTTTCTGAAAAGTAGTATTATCGTATCATTTTATTTTTGATACTCTTTCTCGGTCTATAAAAAAATCTAAAAAGCTTGTCACATCACATCCTTGTGAAACACCATAATCAAGATTAGCCTTCTCCAATGGAACCATGTGTTCAAGCAGAGCAGAAAAAAATGCTATCCCTCGTGAAGCAGGACGTAGACGCTGAAGCGCTACAATAGGAAGTTTTGATTGAATTTTTTTCCTTCTGCCCGTCCTTCCGGTTTGCGGTTTCTAACGAGCAATGTAGGCGAAAAAGTCACCGACGCAGAAAATGTGCCCGCCAGTTGTGTTTCAAAGTTTTCTTTCGAAACAAAATATTTGATGGGAAGTTTACTTACGCATTTCGGGTTTTCTCTCGCTTACTGTGTCACACCAAGCGAAACCCGCCCCCACCTCACGAAGGTTGTGATTGAAAGTTGAGTGAAAAAAAATCACAGCTTCATACCTGGAACGAAACGGAGAGGAAAGATGTTGTGAAATTTAAAAAAATGTGTCAAATTCGGTGGTTCGATGACGAGCGAAATGAAAACAAATGCAAAACAGCGACTTTTTACAGTCGGTTAAACTACTGCTGAACAGTGTCGTCAAGAGCTGTTGGAACTGAAGTCATCAGACACTGTGTTCGCCAGCTCTCCAGCGAATGTGCAATGAACCCTGAAAACTTGGTGCTGCGAAAGTGGAGTCACACAAACAACGTGTAAGACACGACCCGAGCCGATGAATCGATACAGATTCGGAGCAGGCGTTAGCAACAAAATTCGTAAAATTCGCAGTAGCAACAAAATTCGGTCAGTTCCGCTCGATGAGTTCCCAACAAGCGCAGCAGCAGCCCCGGGAGTTTGTCTCCCTCCCTCCATTATGGCTCCATCCACGTCGCGCAGAAAGCGAAAGTGAAAAAAAGTGTACGTGGGAGGCTCAATGGGCCGTGAGCGGAGGGTTATGTCAGTGCGCTGACAACTGTTTATTGTTGTGCCGAGTGGTGCCGGGACGGTTTCGGAAACTCACCAAACGTTGGACAGTGGTAAGTGAATTTCATCCTCAGGTTTTTTGAGCCTGTGGGAAGTACGCGAGCTGGACGAGGTAATATTCTTGTCGAAAAGTACGCGATGGAGCTTATCTGGACGGGAATGACAGCTGGGTGAAATGCTTTCTGCGGTCGTTTTGAGCGGAGGGAAGAATATTAAGTCATAGATTCTGAGCCCGCGAGCTGGAAGAGAACACGCTAAATCTCTGTCATGTCTGCGTTGGTTCCTGTGGTCTGGGTGATTTTTTACCGCTAACACGATAATCGCATGCTCGTACCAGCCCTTCACGCTACGCCTCGATGTATCGTGTGCAATAAATTTATCCTACCACCCACTGGGTGTGGGATGCAAACCGAAAGGGGGAGGTGCGTCCATTCACCTTCTAAGGCAACGGCAACAGACCAGCATGTTTGTACAAAACCACAGCACCGATTCCGCCACTCAAGTGCGTTGGTTTTCGAGGGCGGTAGTAAATCAGGAAATCGGAGTATGCCTTACCGTCCGTCTGCGACGTTACCTGGGCGAGTTGGTGACATGGGTTCGCGATTTCTCAGTGCTTCTAGCGTGCATGACCTGCGGGTCGCAACTGACCCGATTGTTGAAATTCTCACTGTAGAGACTGGGCGATGTTGAAGGCAGTTGTCCACCGATTGATGGCGTGATAGGGCCCGTTCTGCTAAGGTACCTCCAAAGCGTGTTTAACCCTGCCATCACTGCTGCCGACATTTGCTTGTCAACAAGCCCGCCATCAAGAAGCTGCGAGGAACTTTGGAACTGCCGAACGATCGTAATGTTTCACTAGGCCGTAACACATCCCAACCGCAGCCAGGTATTTTCCCGCTGGGTGCTGTTAGGGAAATGGTTTAACCCGAAACCCGAAAATCAATCCAGCGTTAGCGTTTATTGTTAATCTCACGCACCAGACGGCGGACGCTGCCCGGAGAGGTGTTGTACACGTGATGTTCAACATGGCGCGAAGGTGCGATTAGAGTCTCGGCAATTAACCTTCCCGATTTCCCTAACCTAGGCCAACCTCCCGAGAGCCGGGCCAGACTGCGCGGTGCGCTGGGGCTTAGAATGTGCGGATGGAGGGTGTGCAAGCTTTAACCCAAGCAGTTGCATTAATAAATATTTATGCTCTCCTCCAGCCGCAGCTCCGTCCAGCATCACCGCACGCTTCGCTCATGGTCAAACATTTACGGTTCGGTTTGTGGGCAGTGTTGGACGTGCAAATTCTACCGTAAGGGCGCTTAGGCAGCTAAACGTGGAGGGCAGAGTACACGATTGAGCTTCAATCTATCGACCACGCTACCGCGTATGGTGGAAGGCACCAGTGTGGTTAGCAAGCTGTAGCAAGTTTTGCGCCGGTCTCACGGCAAACGGCTGTGCACCGCTGCACGCTTCACAGAGAGGTAATAATCATAATAATCATCATTTAAATAAACTCAATGTGAGTGAAATGAGCAGCGAATGGGTCGGTCGGTTCTGGCCTGACGGCTGGTACGCACCGACGATATGATAATGATGATGGTTTTGTGTGCTAAAAACCTTTTGCGTAGGATTCGCCAAACTGCCGGAGTTAATGCTTTCCCGGAGCTTCTGTTTCGTAATTTTTCGCTAACGATGAAATACTATACCAGAGTGTGTGCGTGCGTGCCACGGGCAGGGACAGAATCGCGGAAGCTTGTTACAATTTCATGCCAGTGGCAAGATGGAGAAGCAGTAAAGGTCTTATCAAAGTCTGCCCGAGACTTCAAAACGGTTAGATGTGTAGGGAGCGATTTTGAGACGGGAGGAAATGAAGCAGAATATAAAATGCAAACATTGTCCTTGAGTGTAATTATTAGGAGAGTGCAAAAGCTTGTGCGACTTTTAATTTATCGATCAAGAGCACGTAGCAAAGGGTCGGAAAGAGCTCGTTGTTGATGAGAGAAGCGGGAAATCTAGTAAAAGAGGCGTTACTTAAAGGGGTTTATTCCTGACTAATGTTGCTTGCTTGCTTCGGGAGAGGGCGTGGTATAGCAGCTCGCTTTGCCTTCGTCGCTAGCCGACAAAAGACTCTTTCACATTATACGATGTTTTGCCTATTACATCTTTACGGCCATGTATCTGCTTGTCTCGTTAACGATCGTGCACGGTGCAGAAAAATATCACAAACGATGTCAAACAACGATAATGCGCCCTCCACTGTCACTAGAGGCTTGCTAGTCTCATTTTTGGTTTTGCCTTTCATCCCCCCAAAATGTAACTCAATCGCAGGATCGTTTCCACTGTTGCTTGTTTTGTGTCATTTTGCGTTTCGCAAATCCGGGCCGCTGGGAAGTCACCAGGGTGGTGGATGTAAATGGAACGCAGGTTCACGTCCCCCCCCACCCCCCACCTGCAAAGGTGAACCGATGTTGAACCGAACAAATAAAATACCTCGCAACTCGCGGGAACGCTTGGGTCCCTACATTTCGCACAACCGTTGCGAAATAGTTATTGAATTTAAATTAGATTGTGCAACCGGCTGTTGTGTGCGCCTGTAAGCAAACAAACACGCTCGGTGCACCAGCTGCACCGAGAACCGTTAAAGGAAATCGAATCCCTGCAGGGCATGTCGTGGCAGGAATTCCCCGTGCGCCGCCGTTACATATGGAGCGTGGCCTTTGGAGGACACGGTATGCCTCCTCCGTGCCGCTAGAAGATGTTGAAGGCAGTGTGCAGGAACTTTGCATTCTTTAATGTCAGCGTGCGGTGCTGATCTCGCTTGCAAGTATACGAGATCGCGATCTGTACGTCCAGCTTGGATTGTGCAGTCGGAATTTCCTTGATTTTACCGATGACAGCCCCAAGCAACCTGTTCTCGTTCTAGGACATTAGAAACACCTCTTGTATATGCCCCACAGGTTCCCACCATCACACAGCATCCTACTGGTGCGCAAGGGGCAATTGGAAACATATTTTTTGGGACCACTCTTGGAACTAGTTGAAAGCGAAGGAAACTCTTGAAGGGTTGGCGGTGGCGCAATCTCACACACTGTCCACACCGTGGATAAACTCTCCCTCTCGGGCACGGGCGTATCTGGTTCAAGGTTGCAGCGTGCCGTGTTGCTGCCGCGACCCCGCGTACAAAACGCGCCAGCGCCGGGCGTGAAAGTTGTCCCCGCGAGCCTTTCGGACGGTTTGATACGACGGCCACGGCGCGAGGTCCTGCGATCGTGTTCGCGGCAGCGGTTAAGTAACGTGAAGCGAACAGCAGACCACGGCAAAGGGACAGCGATCGCGGGCCAAAGGGTAACAAACACAGACCAGCCAAGGCAGCTGGGGTTTTAAGCAACAAAAAAGGGGGTTCGTTTAGAGCGGGTGTTGTACACAGTCCGGGCACGCTTTGGCACGCGATTCATTGAGCATGTTGGATTTGATTTAATCGTTAAGTTTAGGAGGCATTAGCGGTGAAGGTGGCCCCTGGCCGGTTGCAGTTAAAGAACACCGTCAACCTGCATCAAGGAGGAGGGAGACGAGGCGAGGAGAGAGGGGGGGGGGGGTTGTATTCTTATTGTGCTTTAGCGTGTAATAAACGATAGCGAGCCATTAAACTGCAGGTGAAATATTTCATAACAGCCTTCTGCTAAACTTTCATTTTAAGTCACTTTGCATGTTAGCTGAGATGGAATTCCACTCGCGTGGAAACAATCGACGGCACTTTGGCTCGTTCATAAACTTCACACTTCCCCAAAGCCAATAAAATCGCGTTAATTTGACCGGTTATAGCGGGTTAGTGGCTGGTACCTAGCTCCGATGCTCCTTTGCTGCTCCGCCAGACATTATGGAGAAGTAATCAAGTTTAATCGATTTACGCTCAAATTTCCTGCCCTCTAACAATGGCACTAATCGGTGTGTGGAAACGGGAAGAAATGTAGCCCAGTTATGCAAATGCCGAACAGCAGCAGCAGCAGCCGAATAGTATCGGGGAAGATTTATGATCCTCCCCGCCGAAGGAGGTCGCCGCCGGGCAATTATGCTGGAGAGTGATTGCAGCTGCACCGACTAACGCGAGCGAAATTGGAAGCGATCAATTTGGGTGCCGGGTGCCGCACTAATGGGGTGCTAAGTGCAATTAAAAGTTACCGAGATGAAGAGAAATTCATTACGCCAGAGACGGTGGTATTGGCTAAGACCTAGTGAGCTCTGAATGAGGGGGGCCTGTTACGTCTGTGAGCAAGTGGACGGTTGCTAAGATCCAACGAAGACCAACCCCATCGTCACAGAACACAACCAAGTTTTTGTGGCGTGTGATTGCTTTGTTTTTAAAGCATTCTTAATGTTCGGCCTGGCTGCAATCTGGCTGCATCATAATGTCTAGGTGTGAGCACCGCAAATTTGCAACATCGCCAACAATGACAAACGAAGGCTATTTGGGAATCAATTAGCAGTGGGATGGAGGAGGAGGAGAAATTTAGGCAATTTAAATGCTCATAAAAGCAAATGGCACGGCGTTTTTGGCACGACTAATAACAGTTTGCAGTGGTATTGGAATTGGTATAACACGTGCGAACGTGCGGAAAAGTTGATGCAAAACTAATAGCTCTAATAAGTGCACAGTGTTTCGTATGCTAGAGAAAAACTTATTAACAATTGTGACATAATGAACATCTTTTTGTTTAATAACAGTTTTTAGTAAGCTGGTTTTTAAATTTTGATTTCGTGTTGCCTCAGAAGCGTTGAAGTGTACAATTGGTTTGGAAGGGCGCAACAGCTGTTTGGAGTTCGCAAGAGTTTATAGATGTTTGGACGTTGATATATCTTGCTTTAAAGGTGTCTAATGTAAACAAGATAAAGGCGTCGCCTTCTTCCAACAGACATTGTGATGGACATGTTTTCTGACAAGGATTAGGTACTCCTCTCGCACGCGCTACTGATAAAGGTGAAGTTGACATCCATGGCATCTTAAGACGTGTTTGGAGGTACTAGGCAAATATGCGTCGGATGTAGGCAATTAACGATCGTGGCAGATTTGTGTTGCCCAGTGTGCCCCGTGCAGTGCATAGTTTCCAGCGAACCGGATATTGCCACTCCATTGCCGTAACCTAGCTACAAACCTGCCACTGGAGAGTGGTTTTGGGGTGGATCTAGTTAGTTTTGGAGCGCTTGCAAGGCGCGCACGGGTCGCTGCTGGGCAGCAATCAGGAATCGATGCGGAACCGGTGAGCCCAGTTTCACCCGAACCACACCACTGCCACCCCGTTTACAGTTGCTGCTTGGTTTCTGGGTGCGTGTGCGTTTTACAACATCTCCGGCTAATCTAATAAATGGACCAAAAATGATACCCCTTCTTGTTTTGCTTCAGCGGTGGGCAAACCGGGAGCAGCAATTAGGCGACTACTGATACATTCGTTTCTCTCACTAACTAACTACCTGGCTTAACCTGTAGCGGTAAACGATTGTAAAATTCATGACACTCTTCTCTTCATTCCTATGTCCATTCACGTCTGCGTGATGCCTGAAGATTTTATGCCTATTCATGTGACTCTACCAACAGTCGAAATAAACGTCGGGCAGAAGTAACCTTAAAATTTCGGTACCTGATACATAAAGATAATACACCGCAAGCCACACAGCCAAGACGTGCTCTGCGCGCAATATCTCGAGGAATGATAAAACTGGAGCTGCCTTTTTTTTAATGACTGTTCAATGGGCAACTGCGAACTGGTTTACCAACCAAGGAAAACAACACTGCCAATTTGTTTTGCGTGTGCCGGTTTGGGGGTTTTGTGAAGCCGTTTTTTTCTTCCTCCATTGTAGTTGCTTCTTTTCTCTTCCCAACCATTCAAGCCGGCAAACAGTGTGCTGTATGCTGTAGCCTTGCCGGTTTTCGGAGGCACGCAGTGGAGCACAAAAGCGCTGCGAGAGAAGAGGGGAAAGCCTCATAAATCGGTTGGCCTAGAAAAAATAGTGCTGCTGCTGCTGCTGCTGCTGCTGCTACTGCAACGGGGAATGATGTCTGAGCAAATACGCGCGGGGGTTTTTTTTCTGGTGTGACTAGCGAAAATCATGCTTGCAGACAAGCGAAGCAGAGAAAGTAGAAGTCGTTCGGCGCGCACTGATTTATGGTGGTGTGACTTTACCGCCGGATAGTAGCATACGAAACAATTGCTAAAGATGACTTAATTCAGGTGCGGGCATGAAATTAAGAGCAATCAGAGTTGCGTGTACGCTCTATTTGGTTGCATATGTTCATGTGGGGCGGACGGTTTCTGCAACGCTGCGCCCAAGGCTAATTGGGTGTTGACTTCAAAGAGTTCCTGTCGAGCGAGGTAGTAAATCAATTGGTGACTTTGGCAAACCAGAGACACACATTCCAAATGGCAAAGCTCACCCACATCCGGACCACTGTTCTAGTTCCCGGTCCGGAATGTGTGCGGCTGCTGATCAGATACCGTAAACAATTGAAATACATTGTAGTACAATGTTGCGGCGTGGTTGTCCAACCCAGAGCAAATATTTCACCCAGGGACGCAAGGTCCTGGATCTTGAACGTCGTGGCAGCTCCCCGACTGGATTGAGAGTACGGAATTTTGCATTTTGCGAGAGTTGGCTTTTAAAACCGGTCAAGTTCAACGGTAACCGCTTCCGTGCCGTGACAGGCATGCGATGCTGCCTGAACCTGATTTCTCGTTTGACGACGACCCGCCGTGCTTTCGGCCCAGGCGTCGAACGAGCGTGTGTACATGAACATATTTCGGGATCGTCTGAACCTTGCCACACCGTACGGTACAGTTAGAATTTGACGTCTGAAAAAGAAAAAGAGCCCTGACACGGATCTTTCACCTACCGATCTCGGCCGTAGGATTCCGTTTTTTCTTCCGTTGGCGTGTGTTTTACCACACTCGGCGAAAAAGTGATGGATGCACACGGCAGAGCAAGAGCAAGCGATTTGTTTTGTTTCCATTGCGCGTTGGCGTACGTCATGTCAACCGGGGCATCAACAGCAAACAGCGGCAAGCTGTTCGTTCTGACCTAACTCAATAAACCGGAACGTCTAAATGAAATAAATTCCCCGCGTGGCGCGGTATACACCGTCAAATGTCAGCTGCCGTCGGGAGGCAGCATCCATCGTTTGACGCTGCCATGTTTTTTTTTTTGTAAAGGTGGGCGATGATGGTGTCAAGCAAGCCGGTCGAGTCAACACGCGACCGACAGGTAGAACCATGCCCGAAGAAGTCCCACTGACACAATTAACGTTTCGGGCCAGTTTACTCGGTGTCCGTTTCGTGTCCATATTTTGATGTTTTGCTGGGGCAGCTCGTCCAACGGCTTCCAAGAGCCGTTGGAACCTGTTTTTTTGCTGGAGTCCGACGCTCAGAACATGTGCTGATCAAGGTATGGAGGAGAGTGTAATGAAGGAATGGAATGATGCTGTGTTGATGAACTTACATCAGCTTCGGGAGATACTTGGAGGAAGGATTTTTTTTTAATTTGCTGCCCACGAGAAATAGAACTCGTGGCTGGGCTGGAGGTGTGTTGTGCTAGGGCAAGACATGTTTGCGATCGCTCGTACATGCGACGTTGGGCCTCCAGGGTGGAAGAAAGCACCGTTATCGATTGGAACGAATCGCTTGCCTTTTATTGGAATAAAACAAAAACCCTAAGCATAGAAAGATGAGAGAGAAAGTGAGAAAGAGGCATGCCTGGAGTGAACTGTAGTTTTACTCGTAAATCCGTAGATGTAGCAAGTGCCAAAAGCGTTGCGTTAATGTGTTTAACTTTTCAGCATCGCTCCATTCTCCGCTCTTCCACATATTCTTTGAGTCAATCTCTCTATCCAGGTCCAGGTGTGTTTGTGTTTATGTTGTCTCATCAAGACTGTGCTATTGATTTTATCCTCATTAGGTGTCGATTGATACGAAGCGGAAAAGCAAACCGCTGGTGATCTTTGTCGCTTTCAAAAGTGGATAAATAAAGCACAACCCTCTCGCCCGTCTGGCTCCCACAGATTTTCTCTTGCAGCCTGAAGGTAGAACTACAGCAGCCAGATGACGGACACGGAGTGTGTCATTTCATGCATATTCATGAGCTGATTTGAAACTGAAGAGCAGAACAGGTAGCATCGAAACGAAGGAAAGGAGTTTTGCAAACATAACGCACGCTGGGCACGACGATGATGCTCCGTTTTGATATGTGTGTACACGATTGGGCTTCCCATCGCCATGCGGACTAGACCGATGGCAGCAAATTGCGGCGTGACTAATGGGCAAACATCAACAGCGCAGCGTGCTGTTTGCTGATAAACGATGGGCTGGGGCTGAAGCTAATCATTTAAACATAAATCGTTTGTCATTGGTTTGGAATGAGAAAAAAACGGAAACCGGAGGAAACAAAATGTTTGACTGATAGATTCAACGCCAGACAACAATTTCTTTGATCCCAAATGGGCCAACAATTGTGATCTGAGTATTTATATTCTTGTTTCAAAACTAACTGCACCTCCAAAACGGATGGAAATAAGTTTGAACATTAAGCTTCTACTGTAAATCTCTTGTCAGAAGTTGTCCGAAAGCGAAATGAGTCATCAAATGTTGTGACAGTCTGCTTTAGATCACCTCCAATGCTGTACATTATCAACGTAATAACTTGTTTTCCGTCCAACACCATAACAATAACTCTTCTTAAGCGCAAGCTAGCAGACAAAAAAAGAGTATAAAACATCCATTGCAATTCGCTGCATCCTGTTGAAGCACGCGTCGCTAAAAAGACGGTACGCTTCAACCGATTTGCCATCGTGCTTTTCACTTTTCCGCAAGAATTATAACCCTTCGCCCGTCATATTTAACGCATCTTCGCTCTTCTGCGCGCTACCTAGGTGATGGCAGGTGCACACGGTGGCGGATAAATTCCGCTCGACGTTTCGAATGCCCTCACAGAACAACTTAAGCGAGATGACGCTCGCAAACCTGAAGCTCTCGACAAGACGAGGCGCGCGTGCGACCCGGCACAGCTGATGGTTTGCTGCCGGCTCGGCACCGGGATCTTCCGGACTTCCAATTATGGAAGCGCTGCACACGCCGTGCACGGATGGAATTTCAGCCTTCCGGAATGTCCGTAAACGAAGCGGCGGGCAGCGCAGATTGTCAGCGCAGATTTCCTCCCCCGAGGGTTTGGAAAATGGATGGCATGGTTTTGAAAATGGCTGAAGGGGAATGCTCACGTTTATCGCATTGCAACGTTTAATGAGATTATGTCGCTGGTCGGTTGGTTGCACGTTCGTCCGAAATCTTATGGATCGAGTTTGCGTCTGGTGGGTGCACATAGTTATGCAATGGGAAAATGGACACGTTTTAAGCTTTTCATTAGCCTCTCTGTTGGACGTGGCCGATAGAAGGCGAAAGGACTCTTTGTGAAATTTTGTACTTACTCAATAAGCGAACTACACTGAGACATCAAAGTCCTCTCAAGAACATCTTAAATTACCTGGAAGAAAAGACCAAGAAACACAATTAGTTACGCGTCTAATGATTTTGCTATAAATTCTATTCCACTCCCTCGGCTATTAGCGTGGAATTTGTCCTATTTACGAGACGCCCCTAACTTCATTTCTCAATTGGATCAATTCCACAGCACAACCCCTTAACGCTCATTAGCTGCCCTGGGTCTCTCGTTAGCCGCTCCACACACATAAACCGCCAATTCAAGCAGTAAACAAAACAGCGCTAAACAATGGAGACCCATATCATGCAAATTATTATGACCCTTTTTCGCAAATTGGCCACCCCAGCAAATAAGTTCACCCTGCCCCAGAAGAACGCAAGTCCATTCCCTAACGACATATAAATTGACCAAGGGTTCTGCCGTATCAGCGGCAAGCGGCCGAGACCGAGAGTTGTGTGCTGTACCATAAATCGCTTCGTTGCTCTGCTTCAGGAAACGGCGGAAAAATATAGACTCAACAGTTTCTTTCGCACCCTTCGTGGACTTTGAGTTGGTCTTTAGGAGGGAGTGATTATGGATTATTGTTTTTTTAAATAATTAAATTACAATCAGCTCACTGTGGCACTTTGCTGGAGTAGCTAGATTCCTACGGAGCTAATGTTTGAAAGGTACTTGTCCAGGGCGCCCGCCTGACAGATGTCGATAATCCACTCCACTGACATTGCTCTGGAGCAATCACGCTGCTGCGGTTTTTTGGTTCTAATGAGCACCTCGGTTGTGCTCTCTCACGGTGTATGCACGCTAGTTATGGGGCTGGCTAGTGTTACGCGGCTACCGATATGGTACCGCCGGGGCCGGCTATCTGACACCGCTGTGGCAATCGGGTCGCTTTAGCCGTGTAATCTCGGCACTAATCCGAGCAGGTACCGGGGTGATTGCAAATCCGGCTGAAAGGCATCCGAAGTGGCTATTTGCGGTGTGGAACCTGTTGACAGGCTCCAAGAATTCTCATAGTTCCAATGCGAGGAATTGGAGGGAACTCCATGTTCCCTTTCTAGATCGGCCAGATGTCCAGTTGGGCAGAAGCTTAAGGCTTCTTAACAGCAACAAAAAAAAGCCGTGTGCTGCAGGGCGGCCCTGTAGAGTAGATCCATAACAAATGAGGCACAAGAAAACGTGAGGTCACACCGCATGCACTTGCGGTGACTGCACTACCGGATCTCACGCTGTTGTATCTAACTGTGTGTGTGTGGTGCACCACTTTTTGCCTCCAGATGTCAAATCGTGGAACCAAACTTCTCAGGCAGCACTGGCACCGCTCTATATACCGAGCACTACCGTATAGATCGTGAGTCAAGCTACCTCAGATGCTGACAGGCATTTGGCGGATCAATAAAAAATCACTCCTTCCCCGGTCCGTGTTCCAGGCTGGGGAGGAGTGGGCAGCTCGCGAAGGCGTTCTATGTCACGACATTTTATTATTTTATTATATGGCGTATAATTGTGGCGTAGCACCAGCTGCTGCTGCTGCTGCTGCCTTCTGTAAGCTTAAAGCTCATTCGCGGACGCCTTTCGATTGTTCGATAGAGCCGTCTTACCTCCGTCTTGGGTCCAATGCACATTAGCGGTACAGTTTAGCGCTTGTTTAAGTTCGCCCTCGCCCAGAGCGCCCGCAGAAGGAAGTGAGCAAGGTTGGAAAACCAAACCCGTGGACAGCGGGTCGTAAAATTATAGCCGTACCAAGCCGGGGCTGCCCAGTCCAGCCAGTCGTAATGCCACGAAGAAACACTTTAAGCAAAGTTCTAATCGCTTCGCCGGACACAGTTTGTGGTCAATTTTCCGAGAGTGTTGTATTTTTTTTTTGTCGTTGCTCTGCTGCTTTTGAAAAAATATAAAAACGGTTCAGAAGGGAACCATTGGCTGCAGCAGTGGAAAGAAAAACCTCCTTCTTTAGTTTATGTGTTTGTGCTTTAATCTGCTGCTTTTTTATAAGCTTACACTTTACGGGAGGTAAAAAGCGCACTCTACTCTTACCGTAATTGCACCGCAAGAGCTGGGGCTGGGCAAAACAAAAAATAAGTACACGTAGTGAAGGGAAATATACTCCTATAATGTCTTCATTTGTTAGCTATCCAGGCGCAACACAAACACACTGAGAGGAACGAAGTCGGGGTTTAGTCGTCCGAAAGAAATATGTGCGTCTTGTGGGTCCTCCGCCCGAGTAAGTGAATTTGACCGTCTGCGAAGGACCGATACGGTCGGACGGACCACCCTCAACCCAACAGAATGGAAACAAATGGTTTAATAAAGTTTGTCATTTTTCCTGTGCTGTCTACTGCCTCCAGAGTACCGTACCAGGCGTATCTGGCTGCCGTCTGGTCTGGGAGCTTTTTTGTTGCTGCTGGTTTTTTTTTACTGCACATGCAACATGATGTTGAAGAGTGGAAGCTACGAGGACAACCGAAAGCGCCAGCCCAGGGGAAAGAAAACTTGAACACACAACCGTATTTCCTTTCGGGATCGTTTTTTTGCCGTCGCTGCTATGACTCGGCACAGCCGTGCCTGTTGATCGATAAATCTGTACCACAGGGCGTAAGTTATGGACACAGCACAATGACGACTCCTTTGGGTGGTCCACACACCCGTCCAGAGCTGCCGCAGAAGCCGGCGAAGCAAACGAAATTTCGCTTGACAATTCGCCACACGTCGGGAGAGCGCCTGTCGAAAGGCAAAATATGTACGCACTGGGTGGAAAATAAACATTTCCATGGCTCGGTGGGATTCTCAAAACCTTACCGCTTGTGTTGGGAGGAGCGCAGAAAGGAAGGAAGAAACAACACTTACAATATAAAACATCTGTCACACGTACGCGGTACTGCGGCGTGCGCGCGCTATTGACGTTTAAGTACGCGCCCGGGTCCGGAATGCTAATGGGGAGGGGCGAGCTGTGCGAGCGAGATCGTACGGAACATGTAACGAAAATACAACAAAATAACCCTCTCCC
>KB671303.1:0-24024 GCA_000349105.1 Anopheles epiroticus | reverse complement strand
CCTACACACATGATGCTACCCCCACGGTGTATTGTTTGTGCTTCCCATCGATGGATTTGAAAATGACAGCTCTGCGGGCAAACAATTTGTTCCAAACATCTATAATTGTTGATCCCGCTCGGTGTGCGACAGTAGGGAACAAAAAAAAAAAAACTCCTCACCTGTGCCGAATCGCTTGCCGTCCGGAAAAGGAAAACGAAAGTGAAATGAGGTGTCAACACACCTCCATTTCGCTGCTTCCCCTTCTCATGCCTCTTACCAGTGCCCGGAACGTTTGTGCTATTGTGTGCGACTGGTTTTAACGCGGGCGAGTGAAATAATTCAACTTCTGCAGCCCGAAAAGCAATGGAAGTGCAGGTGAGGTTAGCTAAAGGGGGAGGGGAAGAAAGCGGCGTGTACCGTATTGGAATATCGAGTTACAGCATCGCTGCGATGTTCCCCGGGAGGTGCTGTGGAGCCAAGAAGTGCTGTCGGGGTGTGCTTTTGGATGTGCGCGAAGCAACGAAACGAAATTATTGCTCCGAGCGAAAACAGTTCGATAAAATCGCTTCCCTTCAATTATCGATCCGGGAGCGGTACGGGGAAGGAAAAACAACATGGACACATTTCGACGGAAAATTATGAAGTTGTTTTTCGTCGCGTCCCGTTCCCGGTACTGCGGGAAATGCTTTTACGCTGCGAAGCATCGAAGCATCAAAGCCACCGGACACAGAACAATTTTCCCCGAGACGTTACGAGCGAATAAAATCGAATTTTAGCCATCTCGATGTTTGGGGACGTAGAGCAACTCGAGGGGGGGGGGGGTTATGCTAGAAAATATCAAATGGATCCCTCGGCGGCACTGCGAGCCGGTGCGATGCCGTTTTCGACCAAAAACTCATTTGCACTCGGCGTAGCGGCGCGCTTGCTGGCTGGAGTGGAAGGTAAACAAGCAGAACGTTTGCTAGCGTGTAATGCGGGCTCACTATCGCTCTGCGGGCTGCTGCCTGGGAGCTGTTTGGGAATTTCATACGCTACTGATGTTTCCGTTGTTTCGTTTCGCTGGGAAAGAAATTCCGGCCCGTCATCAGCCGTACTGCTGTAAGCAGTTCCTCGGTTGTGTAAAGTCGACGATGAGCTATACATGTTGCATTCCATTTGGTCCTTTCGTGGTAATCGAGTTGGTACATGATGGAAGAGTTTCCAGAAGTACATTAAAATTGAGTAGTGCTTGAGTTGGTACTGCAAGCAAGAATGTTTTGCTCGCGTGTTTTCCTGATTGATTCTGTACCACAAGTTGTTGATTTTGCACTGTGAGCGGGAAAGCTTTTTCATCCAATTTCATTTGGGGTATTTTCTGAGTTGTTGTGAAAGTTCAAAAGATTTCAAACAATTGCGAAAGAAAATAAAACAATATTAATTAATTAAAGCTTTCTTTTATAGCAACATATCAAGTCACAAAAAAACCTCATCATGAGAGTATTTACATCATCTCAAACTGGCAAGCAAACTTGAAAATGCTTTCGTTTGACGAAAGTCAGACAGAGACACTTGATTACGCATTGAACCATTACGAAGCATCACTTCAATCCATATCTTCTGCAGCATAGAATTTTGAATGAAACCACATGTCTCTCACTCATCACAAAAAAATCTTGGCTGCATTTGTCATGTTTGTGATTAAATTAATTTTGTTACTAGTAAACTTTTTTTTTTGCAATATTTAAACAAAGTTTTTGCACCACGAGAGAAGTTTAGACTTTATTGCATGTTATTTAAGTATTTTTTTTATACGTTGCAATAAAGCGTTACCCTTTGGGGTTTATTGTTTTGTAAGATTGTGAGCAAAAATATGCAGACAAATATGTACCACAAAAAAAGTGCTTACACGTAACCGGCAACATATTTTTTCTACCTTTTAAAACATACAATTTTGTTTGCTTTCAAACTGCAACAATCAACAATTTCACGACCGTGCACTTGTTCGTCGTCCAGACCAAACGGTGGAATGGTTTGAACAAAAACAAAAATGCCATTTTTCTGTCTACTTCAAAAACCATAACCCAAACACCCAGAAATGGTTCGCCGAGCTCGATAAAGTTGTCCTGTGAAATTTAATGTCAGCAATTTAGCTTCGGCCCCATTCACGGTGTTTTCGTTGCGGTGCACACAAACAAAAAAAAAACACACACAAACGGCCCGACTGTGCAGTTCTCGTTGCATCAGTTCCGGTCGCTACACCTTGAATCGATGCAAAAGAGAAGCCGAAAACCAAAAACAACAACTTCTTGCCACCCAGATACACCGTGCGACCTTAGCCCGGGTATGTTTCGGTGTGGTAGCCACCGAAAGGCACAAAATGCCCGCCCCACCTGGACACCCTCCCTCGTGTTCTGTACAAGAACGCAGAAAATCGCTGCAAGTAACGACAACCAGCACGCGGTCTGCTAGAAAAGGTGTAAGGTGCCACACAAAGGCGGCTCTCTCGGCTGGTCTGGCACCCCTTTAATTGCGCACCGAATCGGCTACGGAGCGTGGACACCCCGGGTCGTAGACGACCCTACCGCGACCAGGGCTTTCTGTGAGTGTGTGTGTGTGTGTATGTGTGTTGCGGGGAGGTTGATTTTATTGGGTCGCGAGATAAAGCGAAAACAGGAACGGAATAGGTAGAGGCAGCAGAACGAAGCAAAAAAGCACACGATTGCACCGTTGCACCGGGGCGCTAATGGGACACACATAACCCACATTTTTATGCTTCCCCTTCCCCAGTGCGCGCCCCTAACACACGGTGGCGCTACTTCCCCAGGTGGCACGCCCGGCACAGGTGAGTGGAGGAAGGTGTGGGGTGCGCTCTAACTGCATCAGAAATTGCATAATACTCGGGGCGAGTTCGCGTTCTTGGTTGTGTGCACCGTTTGCGGCAACCGTTGTCCCACGATATTTGCACGAGCCTTTGTTTAGTGGAATACCTTAAGTCCTCGCGGACCTACACAGATCGGTGACCTTTCCTCCGACCAGGGAGGGGGGTGGGGTGGCGGGAAGAAACGAAGTGGCCAAAGGTGCCACATTTTACTCTATCATTGCACTTTAGCGTTATATTTATTTGTGCTCCGGTTTTTCACTTCTGTGTTACCATCACTTGCTTCCTTTTATTTGCAGACAGAATTTCACAACAAATTTTTTGTGGAATTTTGGGCACATGTTCCGTTGGTCGTTGAAGCTCACCTTTGAATCTTCTGGACGTGTGCTGCTGTACACGGACGGCATCCACCGCTACCAGGGCGGCCAGCAGCAGTATCCCGAGGGATAATATGTTCACACGATTTCGCCAGTCTATGGCCATCTTGACTAAAACTTGACCTGTAAGCACTCAAAACACGGCACACGGCGAAAATTCGTTTTCTTCCTTTTTGGTCACTGCCGATCGCGGCAAAACTTTTGCACCAAAATGTTGAGGGTTATCACTGCTCGGTCGCGCACTCGCACTTGCCGCAGATGCCACTACTACCCAGAATGCGCACGGCCAACTGCCACGCACCAGAAAGCCGACCAATCTCGTACACTACACGCGGTCCCGAAATGGCAGAGAACGCAACACCCGTGCGTACTATTCACCGCACTTCCGTAACCGTCGGTCGGGCTGGCGGGAAAGTAACACTCGAACCACGCTAACCACTAACTGCTCGGGCGAACGGATCGACTGGAACTGCGCAAAATAATTCGCGAACGGTTGCTAGTCACCTCGTCCGCACACGATCGCGGCCGGGATTAAGCTCACGGAGGGCTTTCGCTTTTTCTCTCTCTCTCTCTCTCTCTCTCCCTCTCTCGCTCTTGGGACCCTCTGCGTTGCTTTGGGAAGGGGCAAAAGGCCCGTGTGCGAGCGCTTTATTGCGTGTTTTTTTTTTGCTTCTCGTCTGGCCCACCCTTCCTTGGAAAAACTCGGACTGCGTGTTCCGTGTGGTGTGTGCGCGCGCGCCGACGGTCCGCTGGGCAATGAAAGCTAACCGTGCCGAGTGGCGCATTATTGAGGGAACGGTAATCTTTCAATTTCTTTCACCCACCCCGTAAAACCCGGCGAACCCCGGGGCCCGGCGGACCGGAGCGCGAACGAAAATCGGAATGTGGGGGAAAAGCGGTGTGCGTGGAAAAAGAAACCACAGAGGGAAGAAACAACTTGAAAGGGGAGGGGTGGGGGAGGGAGGAGGATTGAACCGGAAAGCCAATGTAAGGCAATCTTACTTGCTGAGGGCTTTTTTGTGGGTAGCCGAAAACTCGGAGACTTTGCCGGGTGTCAGCATTGAGCTTGAAGGTTCGTCGCTTGCATTTGCGAATTTTGCAAGAATGGGGTGTTTTTTTTTTGAGATTTTTCTACCTCAGTTCTTTAGTTGCTTAAAACTTTTTTGCTCCCGAGGAGCGATGTCAGTTTATGTGTTATTTTAATAAAGTACATTGAATGTTTTTGTGGGTGTAATTAAATTGTACAGCACATTATGCAGATAATATTTACGTGTATGTTTCATGTTTTCATATGGTTCTTGGAAAGGCAAAACACGTTCAACATTAAGCCTTTCGCACGGCGTGCTTTTTTTTCTCCACCCCCTTAGTGTACGGTGAGTGATCGTGATCGTGACTTTGAGTTCCCCGTCTGTGCGCCCGTTCGTCGCTTCGTGCGCTCACTCTCGTTGAAGTCTTTCGTTCAGTTACAGCAGCCAGTGCACCATATGGTAGGGGGATGCCGTTAGGGTGCTGTTGTATGTGAGACGATCGGTCGTTTCAGTGTGTGTGTGCGCGCGTTAGTGAGAGGGTTGCGGCAGAGAGCTTTAAGCTTTCCGGTGAGCTCCCGACACGGTTTTTGCCATTCACTCAACGGCTGGTGTGGGATCGGCTCACGATCGCTGACCCCCCTACCACCGGCGGCAGCTGATCGAGCTTTGCGTTACCAACCCAGCCGGTTTTACCCCTTCACGTTACCTCGGGTGTGTATGGGTGTGAGAATGTGGCTCTGTGTGTGGGCATGCGTGTACCGTACGGTGAACGAGATTGAAAGTGATTTCGCGTCGGTCTCCCTTCCGCAGCAATGCCGTTCGTGCTCGTTCTTGCGTGCGCACCGCTGCGTTCACGTGCTTTGCGCGAGCGCAGTCCCGGCGAACGATCGAGCCCTTTTCCGTGCTTCTGCCAAGGCTCTACGTGGACCGCTCGGCGCGCAATCTCTCAGGTGCGAACATTGGTTGGTTTTGGAGCGTGCTTTTGTGTAAACGTTTGGTGTCGCCCTTGTCGTTGCTCGTACGATGGAAGATGATGAAATTGGGCACCCGAAATGGTGCAGAATTTTGTATCAGCAGCATTTTTTGTTTTTTTGGTGGAAGAAATTGAATTACCTTATAAGCACATTTTTTTTAGAATTCGATCGGTTGTTGTGCGAAAATTAAAATGCCTTCGCAGCCGAAATTAGAAATGAATGGAAGGAAAAAAACAAATAAACTGTATAACAAAATGACAACAAAACTGGGATATTGTTGTTATGCTATCGGGGAGTTTCTACGTTTGTAGAAAAAAAATCAATTAATTGCAAAGTATAGCACATTACTGTTTATCAGTGGCACACATTTGTTAGATTTTTATTTTATTTAAGCTATATTCAATATGTCAGTCTTACATTTTAAAAATTAAAGATCTTCTAAGCAGATTGTTCATATTGGAGATGGAGATTAACGAGAAGAACATAGCATGCCCATATTTTGTCAGATTTAAACAAATTGTTTTTTTTTTAATTTTGGAATAATCATTGTAGTATTTCTGCAACGGAAAGTTGAGTAAAAATTTTACTTATCTTAGGCTACCTGTTGTACTAAGCTGAAATGCTAAGTTATTGAACAATAAAACTAACTAGTGTTTTAAGCGTGTTTGTCAAAATCGATTTTAATTAGATAACAAAACAAAACAAATTTTTAAAAGTTCTTAAAAAATGCACATCGAATACACATTATTTTTACTAGCAAAGTTTACTTATAAATCAAATATATTTATTTGATACACGGTGACATTTGTTTGTTTACCTACATACTTTTTTATCTACTGCTAGTTTTGGGTATGTTTTTTTTATGGATTTGTTACAAAATCCTTTCGATGATCCTAAAAATCTGTATAAAAAGAGCTAGATAACATGAAAAATTACTTTTTTGCCTTGAGCTCCATAAAACATAATCCTTTATATAACCGTCCGCAAATATAAATTAGAATCATAGACAATGTATGCCTTTTAAGGCCGTCCGTTGCGAATAGCCCATTTATACTGATTTATTTGCACCAAACTCGGTCCGAGTTTATCGTGGCCAGGGGAATGGCACCGTCCACCCAAACGCCCCGGCGACATTATAGCCCGGCGTTAATTATAGTGCACTACTGCCCCCTTCAGACCTCCGGTACACTGTCTCAAACCGACTCATTTCTCAGCCCGGCCTGCCTACCCTCCCCGCCCAATAAGTGCATAAATCATAAGGTGTACACACAAAAATACACCCGAAATTAAGCTCTGTTGGGGGGAGGGAGGCGCGCCCACCCGTGTGATTCGGTGACACCGGCGTCCGGTTAGCTGCGGTACAGACGGAAATGGTCCGTTTTGGAGAGTTGGTTGCGGTGTGCCGAACGGTATTACCGCTCCAAAGTCGAAGCGTTTCGTTTTGACATAACGAAACATTGTGCAGCTTGTCTGTCTGTCGCCGGTTCGTTTGTTTTGGGGTGAGCTCCACCGAAACATATGTTTTCCGTACAGCGTCGGGACAGTTGGTGGTGCTCTCTGACCCGACCGGCACTTTCCGATCGAATCCCGGCGATAAAGACCGGCCGAGTCGGGCATTTTTCGAAAGTGTCAAACAGACACATGTCTTATCGGTTCGAAGGCATCTGGGTCTGGCCGGTGGTAAGTAAACACCGCAATTTCGGACGTGGAATTTTGCGGAATGATATGCGTTTTTGTTGCGCTATAAACTATAACCACGGCTGTGATGGCTGCGGCTCACCATTTACCTGCCACGTAACCACCGACCGCCGGTGACAGAATGCACACGGTTGACGTCTATTTACATAATCTTACGTCGAACCGAAACGCCTATGTGACCGGAATCGTCGGATCGTGACGACAACAAAGACACGTTGCGATTTCCCAGCCCTTTGTCAGGGCGAGACGACCTTCTGTTTCGCGGGATCGGGAACCCGCTGCCGTGCTCTGCTCCAGAACGAATCGAGCACTCGAAATCCGGTTCCTATGCTGAGTTGGGTAGGAGTGACCTTAATTAACTGCATCCTGGAATGGAGCGAACAAAAGCGTGTTCGGGATACGAGTTTATGGGTTCCCCGTTCGGTGTCTTGGACATTGTCTCTCAGAAAATGGGAGCACGGTTATCCGGTGTAAAAACTTCTTAAGGGATGAATAAAGAACAAACAACACACGCACACACACACAGCCCCGCATTGCAGTTCCGTTTCGATCGATCGGAATTAGGTTTGAATCATGCTAATGGAGCGAATGCTATTTGAAGAATGAAAGGAAAATGAAAATAAAGTATAGACGGAGCAACATTGAAGAATTGAGGCTCATTTAATACTTGGACCGGACCCAACCCCCGGTGGACATGGAACGGAATTAAATTCTAATAAATCATGATCGAGAGCGAACGGCACGCCACTCTTCGCCACGGTTGATTCGGTGCTGCTGTGCTTTGTTGGGCTTGCGCAAATCGTTTCCCGCCCATTAAGCTAAGGAGGGTTGCTTGATTTGAAAGAATGATTCGTTTGATTGTTCGACTGTGCTATGCTGGTGCTGTGTCTTAAGACAGATATCCCGTTCATTGACTCGGGATTTGTTGGAGGTGAACGATGTTGTTCGAAAGCCTTTAATGGTTTTTATTCATGAGTGGATCAAGTTTTTTTATGGCTGAGATTTTAAACAAAAGAAGAGGTTTTATTGTACAATACTTGTCAGTACAGAAGCGTTTAATGAAATTGGTTTCGGTTTATTTAACGAATTAATGTGCAAGCAAAATATTTTAACTTTTAGTTCTTTGGTTGTTGGTTTACAAATCTGTTTATTGGTATACACTTCAAGAGAAAACAATATTTAAGGGAGCCCTCTAAAAAAACATTATAACATGACAAATGATGTTCGATGTTTCAGATAGTCGTCGCTCATTGCACTTCAATGTCTATTAGAAAAATTATAAATACACGAAGTTTATGTTGTTTTTTTTTTGTTAACTGTCTTTTTTGTACTAGAGAGTGTCGGACAATGCTCCTTCAAATTATTCGGTTTTTGTGCCTTAAGGTGCCTTAAGGATGATTGCCAGAATGCTATCTTAGTTTTTTATTCTATTTCATGTATTCATTTTTTTTTATTTAGTAGAGACGGCCAAGCCGTATTGCTTCATGTATTCATTTTAGATAAGAGACAATTACTTGGTTTAGTACAGTTTTAAGGTATTGCTTTATTTAAGAAAAGTGTTTCATTTTATCTTTACAACTCTCTAATATTTTGATAGTGTTTTTTCTACTTTTACATTTTCTTATTCAACAACTTATTCTTAATAATTGTTGTTAGCTTTGTTATTAAACTAACGAATTTCCGATTTCTTTTAATTTTTACATAATTTATGTATTATTTTGTTAATTGTCAGCTTTTCGTTATTCTATTTGAGTATTTTTATCCTGTTTTTTCTGTCCTTTTTCCTTTTCATTTTATGATTGATATTTATACTTTCTTCAATTGATTTTTATGTACATTTATCTTTCACCTTTTTTGTTGTATTGAAAAGCTTACGTTATTATTAGTTTGTTACTAATATCTTACCATCAAATTAGACGATTCATTTAGGCAAAAAATACCAGGAATCAAAAGCTAAGATTTTCCTTACCAAATAAGGACAAAAAAGCAATCTCTCTCAGATTATACACCTACATGCGATTGCTACATGTAAAGTAAAAATTGGTTACCCAATTAGCAATTCGCAACTATTACACCCTTCGGCAGGAGGAGCGTTCAATTCATGTGACTTAACTCTCATTTCCACCCTGCCATCCCCCCATGACTCCCTCCTCCCCAGAAAAGGTTCCGATAGCTTGTGATTCATTAGTTTTTAACCTCAACGCCCTGTCGCAACGACCTCAGCGCGAACCACCCGGTACTGACGCTTAAGCTGACGGACTTCAGTCACACACCTTGTGTCGCGCGCGAATACTTGCAGCCAACCTTGCCAACCGCGGTGGACAACCGACCAACAGTGCTGCCCCTTCGTAATGCTTCAGCATAGCGCACGTAGAAGGTACAGTTTGTCGGTTTTTTTGTGTGCCGCTGTGTGCCTCGAAATTTGCCATCAGTGTAGCAGGCTTTCGCTTTCGATGGTTTGGCCTTTTTTTTTCGGCAATCCTCTCAAGGCTACTCTCGATCGCAGCCACCGGTCTGCGTGCAGAAATTCGTCAGGCTGAGTGAGAATACCAGAACACTTCCCCGGTCACGCGAGAGGGGAACTGGGGAACTCTTTTAGTGTGCGTGTGTGTCCAGGGGAAAGGACGGACGCAGTTCGGGCGCAAATAAAATGGATTCGCCTTTTTTCCTTCGTTTTTTTTTGCATTTACATCCTTTTTCTTGCTCCCGTGGTGTGGTTCTTTGTATGATTCTCTTCTTTTTCGCGTACGGCACTAATTATGCTGGTCCGCTGGGGGTAGCTGGTCCGGGACCGGTGAAGGGAACTGTGGCGGACGAACCGTATCCGCCTGCAGCGTGGCGTGGCCCCGCAATGACGTATTTGGAGCGCATGTCACTGGCCGGCACTGATGGGCGCACCTCGTCCGAAAAGCGTTTGAAAAGCAGCCAACCGTATGGGGTCGATTTTTGTATGAAGCTTTTTGTTCACCCGTCCGATGCCAACGGACTGACGGAATGTACGGTTTTTTAAGCTGTCGATTAACGTTGATCTATTATTAGACACCCATCGGTGCGGTAGAACTGTCCTCATGTCTTGCTACGTAAAGGGATTATCAGCGAGATCCGCGGTGAACGGCAGTAAGCAGTAGATCCTTATCCTCACCATTTCCAGCGAACCATAACGCCACCTGTTCGACTTAAATCAATCATTTCAATATCTACCATATCGCTCGCAATGGTAGTTTTTGCTTGACGCCACTGCTTGCGATCTGATAGTGCGGAACGCGTAGAATTAAGCCAATAATTAATAACGTCCCAATAAGGAAGCTGTGTTTTGTGCGATGCTGAGCTGTGCTGCAGAAGCAGTTGTAATCTGGTCCAGTCCGGGGTTCCACACGTTGGCTGGTTACGGTAGCGACAACTGGGGGCTGTAATTAAAATTGTACCATTAGCATACACTGGTGGCGCTCGCAGTGCCGTTGCGAGAGGTTTTATTTCTTTATTGAACACTCTAGTCGTTCCAAGCCGGATGTTGGCGATCGTATTGTAGGAAAAGAAAACGGTGTATTGAGAGATACTGTATATCTTTTCGTTCTGTTGGAGTTTTTTGTTACATTTACGTAGAGGAGTCTCTTGCTTGGTTTCATTATACGGCTGTTTCTAAGGATTTCGCACATACTTGTTATTTTGGGTTGTTGGTTGTTGACTGATTGGGATAAGCCTATTTTAACGAGACGGAGGATATGTTCCTTTAAATACACAGGATATTACAGGGAAATAAATCAATAAGCTTCAGAACCGTTTTTGAAAGGTAAATCCGGGAGTTTGGTAATGAGGTTCTTATAAAATCAGGATTATAGAATTGTAGAATGAGCTTTGCCTTAGACTGGAGAATAGATCGACTTCCTTGTTGTCTAGATCACTTCATCTTCCAGAGGATCTTGGGATCTGAAGTTGTAGCAAGTCCTGGGAGGATGTTATTTTGCATCACTTCAAGCGTTTTATACCTCACCTGCATTTTTTGCATCTCCTCCGCCTATAGGTGCACCCAAACGTTCCGCAGACAGTTTCACTCCCTCCCCCGGTGCACCGGTTGCCACTTGCCGAGTTCAAGCGTCATACATCTGTAAGATATGATACTTGTCTATTTGCACTCGTTTAAGAAAAAGATATGACTGATGCTTTTAGTGCATTCATTCGAAAGATGTCAGAGAATGATGTCTAGGCAATGGACTTTGACTTGACGACTTGGTAAGTCTACGTTCAGATAGCTAGATGGCATGAATAAATAAAGCTTTGGGTCTATAAATGTCGTTTTCTCATAAGTCTCGTCCTGAAGTTTTCCCATGTGCTGGACATGCCTATCATTTACTCACTCACCTAGTTGTCCAAACAGATTAAAACCAGTTACTTATAACTGAATAGTCGGCTTAAGATACACACCATAACTAGGGGCAGTAGCATAGATCTTTGGACAAGAAAAGATCAATCAACTGCCAAGTTATTGCCCTAAGCATTATATCAGTGACATGTCATCAAAGCTTACTGACCTTAAAACCAAACATAAGGGCTTACAGTAAGTAAGGATAGTAACAGTTCAATAATCGTATCAGCGATGTATCAACCGTTTGTAATGTTTCCAAGGCTTCATATTTCTAGTTTTCTCAACACAAGTACTACCCGCTTTGCCTTATGAAATCGTTTGACACATGTGATACGCAATTTCAATCAGACACCTTTTAACCAAACCTGTCAGTGCCGCCAATGGGTCGCCACTATCGCTAACAATGTGACAAAAGCGGACTGCTAAATTGCAATCGAGCCCCGTCTGCATTAATACGGATAATCATTTATTATCGGGCCGTTAACTGCTCCGGTATCGAGGGTCAACCGTTTTCCCCGCGTTGGAATATCGGTGGTGCCGAGCGGTGTTTTATTTTTTCGGCACTACAAAAGACGCTCGACGGTTAATCCCCGTGCGTGCGAGATTCGCACGGTCACCATTGGCCAGTTGGCAGCGGCAGTCATATCGGGGGTGAATTAGCATTTCATCTTTGTGGCGACAGACCCACCTGATGACCTTCCGGAATCCGTTCCAATCCGTTCCATGCTGTATGCCGCGCTGCCATAATCAGGAGACTTCTCGCATAACATCATATAAATGGGTTCGACAGCTTTCTTGTCATCTCGCTTCAGGTAGCACTGCTGGCTCGCCGGTTCGACCTTCAAGCGCGGCCGAGAGTGGCCTTGTGACTGTTGTGCTGTTACTTTAGCCTCTTTCTCCAACCAAACTCCTACAACAGCTCAAGAGCGGTGGAATGAGTGGACCCGACAGTGCGTCACATAAGTCGCAAAAATGCGCATTTGGGTTGGGTTGCCCTAGAAAATGGACACTTCAAATGACTCTTGGGCGCAGAAATGGAGTGTACGCACGGTCTCAAGATGGTTTCAGGTGTGTGCGCCGCTTAGGTTGATTGGTTGGAAATGGTTTTGGGTGATCGTGACTCCCGTAACCTCCGGTTCGCCGTTGCTGGACGGGGGATGATGGGGGAAAGGACCAACGGGGTGCTCTCAGTCACTTTCAAGCTTTGGCACCGCTCTTATCGCACCGGTGACGTTGGGGTTGACACCTGAGTCAAGCAAGCGCCAGTGACCTAGAGCAGCTCGTCTAGCAGTAATGGCAGGGGAAAAATGTTGCTCATAATGATCATGTTTATGGACGTGACATTAACCCTTGAATTGCAGAGAAATAGATATGGTTTTCTTCGGATAGAATGTGTTTGGAGCTGAAGATACTAGGAGATGCCTTGAGTTCTCTGGAGCTCAAGATATTTTTAAATTCTTGTGTGTCTAATATATTCTAGTTCATTTGTTGGATTACAACTATAAAGAGTTAAACGTTAACAGATTATTCTATGTCACATACATGTCACGGCATCGGATATCTCCATCATGTAACACATGACGTTCGCTCCATGCAAGCATGCACCCGCGTGCGTGCAGACGACCACGCACTTCAACCCAAAGACACGGGCACCGACCGTCCGTAGTGTAAGCCTAATTGCTTATCCTTCGACAGTAGATTAAACCTCCATCAACTCGATCGTCCAAACCCAAACCCCCACGTCCAACGAACAACCATCCAACGATAAAGTGTATCGGTGACCTCAGCTATGAGCATTTATGTTTTATACCTCACCTGCATTTTTTGCATCTCCTCCGCCTATAGGTGCACCCAAACGTTCCGCAGACAGTTTCACTCCCTCCCCCGGTGCACCGGTTGCCGAGTGCAAGCCAGAAGCCTTCCATTATCGAACCCCGATCACGATCAAGAACGAAGCGAATCGGATGTTGTGTGCAAAAGCTGCACCACACCTCGCTGATTGATGCCCGGCGTTTCGTGCACGTTGCCTATTGGTGTGCAAAGAGCGTTCCAATTCCTCGCGATCGATCACCGATCGGAAATTAATTTTACGATTTAACTACGATTTAGAGTTCGCCCCCCCCCTGCGCCTCGTCCAATGCCCCCCTTTCGTAGTCCAATTACTCTGTCGGCGGGTTGGGATATGATTTGTGAATGGAATTCCTAGTGCGCATATGCTCCAATTGTGATTTCTATTAAAAAAAAAAAAAACCTCACACCCTGCCAATAAGTGTCTGTGATGTAGAACGGCTGATAAGTACTGCTGCCGATTAGTAGCAGCAGCCTACTGGGTGCGGGTGGGTTTTGCAGTTCTTTCGCAGTCGATATCGATTATTCAGCTGACCTTACTCCGAGGGGTGTTAACCTTCGGAGGGGAAGTTGTTGGTTTGTTGCGATGTATGTTCACAGCACTCAGGAAACAGCGCGGTGTGTAGTTCTTGGGCCGTAAGTGACTACATTGTTGCCATCGCTCGAGTAGCCTGAGGCGAGTTTTGTTTGCTAGAGCTGCAAACTTCAAAGCTCCTTCTCACGTCTCAGAACTCGTTGTCCGGTAGGAGGGTGGTGCTGGGTGAAGCTGGAATTCGATTTGTACCGGTCATGTTTGTGAGCGATCGCGGTCCGGTGTGGGCGCAGTGTTTTGGCATGATAACTGTATCATGATGTGCACGATGGGTGGTCAGGATTTACTTTGTTGTGGTGGGAAGGCGTTGGAGAACGCCGTCCAGTGACAGACGGTCTAGGACGGGACCTTAAAATTCCAACCAAGATTGGCAAAAATCCGGCGCAGCTTTGGAGACTTGAAAGGAGATCCAGTTCGCTGCCCAATAAGCGTGTTTAATTATGTTTTTCAAATGACCTCTTATTGGTACATGGTTTCGCTAATAGTGCGCTCTTGGGCTTTTCATGTTAAAAAAAATGACTCATTTCCAGGTCATAATGTGCGTCATAATCGTTGTGATCGTTTCGTTGACCACCACTCCCCGTGATTCGATCGATCGATGAAGCCCCCCCGGGGGCGCTTCGTGTGAAAACGAAACACTCATTACACTCGCCCAAAGGACACACTGCTCCGATCCAGCGATTTGTAATTAATCAAAATTGATCCTTTATTTACTGTGCGAAAAGCAAACGTGCCACAATATTGTTCCACCCTGAATCCATTTTATTTCTCTTGTCACTGTTGTACTCGTTTGTACAGTCCCTGTTATATGCGTCAGATAAAATGCGGGATGCGGGTGGGTGGGTCTGTCAATTAAAGCTTCGTGACCCAGTTGAATTCGACCCGGTTGCAAGGACTCGCTCGTTTTCCTGTGTTGGTTTGGTTAGCTTGCATTTGCAGCCTCGAATCCCCATTATCGAATCGTCAGCCGTCGGCGTATCCTTTTTGCTCTATATTCCACGCAGAAATTATGCGCCGTAATAGGTCTAGGCAGTGACCTGACGGGGAAGTTGCTTTTTTTGCTGTAACTGCCATGCTGCTTCTTTTCATTACATTGCACGGACCTAAACGTTCTGAATAAATAATACCTTTCCTCCAAGTCTCACACACCCTCTCTCTTGTCGTTTCGTTTTCAGGTCGTACCAGGTCTACGATCGGTGCGTGAGGGTGGCATAATTAACTTTACGTACTGGTGCCCTCGGAATGTTGCACCGGTTGGCTGCGAGACCCTTGGAAGGCTTGCGGAGGTAAGGTAAGTGCATCGGGAAGGCTGGCGCGCAGTACCACAGCGCTGCCTGATGTTTCGCTGCGCGTAAATAATAAATTATCTCCCCAGTCCCTCGCGCGGCGCGAGGTGCATTCGTGGAAATTGCTGCTAATTGTGCGCTTGTTCGCGAGTTTGCAAAGGAGCATAAATTATGAAATGAAATGATAAAGTAAAATTCTGTGGGGGGAAACACAGCGGAGTGTGGTAGGGAGTATTCGTTCAATATTTTGAGTAGGAAACACGCATTCATATAGCAATGGTAGATAATTTCCATTCATGGAAAATGGAAAAAGGAAGGTAAATTGGAATATTATGCGGCTCTATTTTGTTATGAATTTGTGTTTCAAGTGTGTCGTTAAGCGTTACGCTTGTGCTGCTTGTGTGCCGTTTGCTACCTGTTTAACTCTATACGCGGAAAGGACCAAGAGCGGTTCCAGGTAGAACTTTGACTTTTCAAGCAGGAGCGTTTGGGGTAATCGTTTAGATTGTGCAAGCAATAAAAATAAAAGTTTAAAGTTACGCGAAGCAAAGAATTTTTGAAAGTTGATCAACAAATTTGGAAACAAACAGGCGGTGGTCATAAAAAAAATACATAATCAGGTTTAAATTCTAGAACGGCATGCGTAGAGCTTCGATGAGGAAGTATCACGTTCTACGGCGCGTAATCAGATCCACTCTCCCGTGTAGCTACCTGCCGCGCGTTGTCGTCAGTCGAGATTGATTGGTCGTCGCCCATCCATATTTCCACTTTAATCATCGATTATACATCGAATTAAGTAGCACTTGTTTTTGTTTCCCAACGCACCCAACTCCACCTAGCACGGACAAGGTCGATCGCGCGTGGCACGTTTTAACCCGACCCCGCCGACCCACCTGAGAGAACAGGCTCCAATTTCAGGTTATTAAAATGCTCTAAAACGAGTGCACGCAACCGTCCAAGAATGCCGTTTATGTGTGTCTCTCTCACCGACCGAGTCGCGCTAGTTAATCCGTGGTCCGAGCGCGCGCACAGCAAGTACCGTTCCGGAGCAGGACATCCCTGCTGCTGCGCCTTAACGATTGGCCCTTAGCGAACGGTTTTCCTTAAACGGAGGAGCCGTTGGTTCGGCCCACTCGAGCCCACTTGTTGACATTGCAGAGGCCTTGCCTCCTCGAGGGCGTATGCGACGGGGCAATCACAAGGGGGAGTACACAAATCCATCCCTTCCTTAGTAACTGTCCAAGACCTCTTGGAAGTAGCGGGTTGTTTTTTTTCGGTCGTTCCAATGTTTCGAAAGTTGAAAAACCCCACAGACAACACCCGGCCCTGCGTTTGGAGCACTTATCCGGGTGTTCCTACTTCTGCATCCAGCCACACACACACACACACACATACACCTGTCACGCAGTACACGGTGGCCTTGTCGGTGGCATGATTATCAGTCATGGAAACGAGTTCGGAGGTCCCACGGCTAGAGCACACTAGATGCAGCCCGAGATTTCGACTCACCTACCACTGTGCGAGACATCAGCGAGATAGACTTCCTTTTTATCGGGTTTTAACACTTTGCGTTGAGTGGGCTTGTTTTTGTTTTAGTAGATGGCATGTCTTTTATTTTTCTCTCCCCTTTTTTTTTATTTCGGCCGAGATGGTAAAAGTTGTCACACCGGCATCACTGTGGTGGCTGTGTCTGCCGAAAACTGATCAAGGCCGAAACCGAGAGGAGGCCGGATTCCTTTCAGTACCGTGACGTGCGACCGGTATGAAGGTGTAGCCCGCAATGCAGCTAGAAGTGTCCATGGTTTGTGGAGATTATGACGAATGATGAAATGGCTGATGGTGTTGGCGGACCTATCTCCCAACACGAATCGCAGTCCTTCAGCAGAAACTTAATGCTTAAATCTAAATTTCTTTCGTAAGTTTCGTATCTCTAACACCTCGGATTATGGGACGTCGAGCGATATGTGATCCGGTCCAACGCTAGGAGTGGGTCTGTGGTCCATCGCTGCAGGCGACACGTACAGTACCGTGTTGCACAACACGCTTGCTGGTCCCCCTTCGTGAGTCACTCCCTCAGAATGTCCTACGCGGTGCGAGTGTGGGAAACAGAAAGAAACAATAAGTGTTGCCCACCCGTTTCTTGCACTCGACGAAGCTGGAATTCAGCAGCAGCAGTGGAGAGAACATGGTGTAAAATTAATTCCACAGCAACGCACCTCGAGCCACATTTTGACATTGACTTTCGCAATTCGCCTGACATTGTCCCTGACGTGTATGAGCACAGGCACATGTTGCTGATAGGGACTCTGGACGAGCCCAACATCCGGCAAGGAGCAGCAGACCAACCGCTAAAGCAATCAAATCGCTGGACAAAATTAATTTGCCGAAACCACTCACCACACTGCCTACTCCCCATCAGCGCTACCAAAAAAGTTTTTTTGAGAGGTATGCGTGCGTACACTAGATTCGAGTTTTTTGTTTGCCGTTTTGCCTACAAGAAGCAGGTGCTCTGGTTCGATCGCAGTAAAACTTCCGCCTCGGTGACGGGTGCTTAGTTTGCTAACGGGCCGGAATCGTACAGGTACGATTAAGCTGGAAGCAGTCACTGTAGAGACCGGGAACGCTTCAATCTTGAACGGTTTGACATTTCGACGCGGCTCGCTCGTTGGCGTGGCGGTAGAATCTCACGCGATTATGATCACGCCGCCATGGACCACACCTCGACCTCGGTCGGGGACAAAGAACACTGCCCGGGAAGGTGGAGGCTGCTCTTCATTCACCTTAGCTGAGGCAGTGCCTCTCTCGACGTGAGACTTCTGTTATGATTAATACGCTCCGTAGTTTCGCTTTGGCGGGGGCGCCTTTTTTACTCCTTCACACTGGTGTAACAGCATGCGAAGCAAACTCCCGGAAGAGCTAGTACGATTCACCGTACCGTTAGCGGATCGATCACCTGATGATAGTGAGTCAACGTCAAATCGTTTATCTTCACGTCATCGATTATTTTTGGTGCAAATTTCCGACAGGTTATTGCTATGCTTTGTGCCTTACGCTCCTTTTAAAGCAACGAAACAATTAAAACTGAAAATCTGCGACGCAATATTTACTTCTCCCCTAAAGATGTCTTATTGCAGGAACTTTTCACCTTAAAAAAAAAAACTCCACCCTTTGAAGGATCTGCACAGCAAAAATCCTAAGGTTAGGCAATACACCACGGGTTGGCATAATGAGACGAGGGTCTGACAGTTGCTCCTTCCGGCGAATCGTTTTCCTGTCAGTGAGAAACCCTTACCTGAATGCTCCTGCTTTCTTGAGGCTCTGGGACCTAACATCTGGGATTGGGATACAAGACTTGTGACGTCCAATTATAGGACATTTTTGAAGAAGAAAACTGTTCATTGCCATTGGATGTCATAACCAATGTTATGCCCATTAAACCCACGTTCCCTGTTTTATGGTTCTTGTACGGTATCTTGTCGCGCTGTTTAACAATAAACGTTGGATAATTAAACGAGTTACAGGGATTTGTAAATTACACGCCTGTACTGATGGTATAATGTAAAGAGCATGGGTGGGATCACGGAGATACCATTCACTACCAACCTGATCTTTTGGAGAAGGAATTGAGGTTTATAAATCAATATTAAATGGATCTCCTTCAAGGCATTGCCTAAGCTTGCCTGTCTTATAGAGGATTTATTAAGGCATGCATCAAGGTATCCTCAGAAGATCTCAAACAATGCAAAACCTAAATTCATGTCACAATCGACTTTGAAGGTCCCTAAATTGTTGTGATAATTATCTACAATACAAACACCCGTAAAACAGCTGTCCAAGGCCGCGTAAACAAAACCACTGGCATACGCCAACCATCATCTGGTGAATTAATTTTTAATTGCCCATCAAAACATCACCTTAAACAAATGTGTGGCAAGCATGTTAGATTTTATCGTCTGCCACATACCAATTTCAACAGCGAGATGTCTTCATCGTCATCAAAGGCTACACTACTATGAGTCGTATGACAGCCGACACCGAAACGTTCCCAAATTAACCTTATTTCAATCGTCTGGTTGCCTATGTACGACCGTTTGTCTACCAAGCTAATCGATATCATTTGATCGCGATGCGTGACAAATCAATTAGTGACGGATTGGATCGGACAGGGTCGGTGATAGGGCGGTTCGGGGCGTTTTGCAAGGGCTTAAACGAGTGGCAGGGCTAGTCAAGGGCTTCCAGAGATGAAATTTGTCAACGCGAGCTTCTAGCATCTCCGGTGATTGAACTTGGATCGCTTCTTACCAACACCATTATGATCTTTGCAGTGTTCCACTCAAGATCTTTATCATTCAACCCGAACGACCGATCCGTTGCTGCGGCTCTGACTCTTTTACGACCGGGAGATTATTCCACCGGATATCATTTGCCTGCTCACCCTGTCTCTTTGGATGGCGAAGGGAGGGCTTAATTTAATCGTGGTCGCTCAAATTAATGGTGCTGCAGGTCTAATCGATGGCGGAGAAAGGAAATCCACCTCAGAATTGTGCTTTTTGCAGGTGTTCTAATCATCGGCGACCTCCACGACTACCGTCCGTGCACCATTGCAGGGTGGTTTGGATGTGGAGAACGTTCGAAGTGTTTGAAGGTGCTATGGTAAGTAATATTTCAAGATAATGTCTATCGATGGAAGTGCCACCAGCAAACCGAAACGATTTGTATCTTTCAAGACGAAAGCATATTAATCGTCTTATTCACACACATACACCCTGTGATGTCTCCCATAAACACTTTGCCTGCCTTGTTGCCTCCCTCTCCCTTCTTTCGCACTAACAATGACGAGATTTGTGATTTTGGATTGTGTACCCTCAATCTCATATCACGGTCATAATTGGCGAAAATGGAAGGAGATTAGCGAAAATCTGCTAAACAGGGACTGCACCATTCCCTGGGACACTTTAACGAGAGCAACCGGGCCGCCCGCGAAACAATGTCTTGGACGGGAAGTGCTGCAGTTTGGCCGGGTGAACACATACCCGTGAGAAACCGGACGGTCCACATCCGGGCGTCACACAGCCGTGCGGTCTAGTGGCCACCTTATGCAACTGGTAAACTGCGCGTGACGGCCACCGGACGACGGTTTTTCGGAGGGTATCACAATAAAGCTTGGGCGAAAGTGATTCAAGTGTGCACGGGCGCCAGAGTCCGGCCACCTGCTTTTAACGATGTTTCATAAGAAAACCGAATCACAAACATTGGGTACATAATAAAGTAGGACTGTTTTATGTTTAGCACGAGAGATTGTGTATTTTGGAGCTGTTGGTATGTGCATTAAAAATGATATTTTTTCTTCTCAGTTAGAAAAGGTAAGGTTTAGTCAGCATATCTTCTATGGAAAGGTTTGGAGATCATAGATCTTTGGATGACATTTCTTATGAGGCAGAAGTTCATTGGAGGAAGAGATAGATTTTAAATAACTTACTCAGAGCTCTACAGGTCTCTTAGCGATGCGCTTAGACTTGTTCAAATTCATATTGGTAAGTTCAAACATTGAGTTGCAAAATAGTAAATTTCTGAAAAAACGAAATATGTAATTTGCTGATAGTGTGCCGCCATCCAAAAAAATAAAAATAAAAAAAAATAATACGTTTAGCTTTGTCCAGCGTCAGGCTTATATTTGCGCAGGTGGTACCTCAATGGAATTTAAGAGAACTTTGAAAGGGTTACCAAGGGACCCAGAGCAAAAAAGCACCTACTGCTGCACTGTGTCTCCGGGTAGCCGGTAGCCCATGATTACACTAATTAAGGCAATGTCGTGAGCTAAGATTAATCTAATCAGTGACACGTTTTCTCCCTCCCCGGACGCGCTCTGCACGCTACGCTGGGTTGGAAAAACATATGTTTCGAGCCGTTACAGATCTACCCTTCAGCGCGTGTGTTTGTGTGTCTGCCCTACATCTTGTTTGTCTGCAGGTGCATTGTTAGATCGGTAGGTTGGGAAGAGTCATTAGAACGCGAATGGGGAGTAGCGTGAGATTTGCAACAGCGAGGCAGTGTGCCGGCCTGTCTTGCTGCACGAAAATGTCGCCATTTCGTTGTGTATTGTTTCGATGCAAAGCGGTCTGTTGGTGGCGGTGCTGAAGCAGCAGATAACTCGCGCGTCTAGCAATGGAAGCGAAACAGTGGTAAATGTGGCCAAGTCACTCACTCAAGAACTGGATCGAAAGAATGGGTTCTACTATCGCTGATGAGCACGTTTCGTCACTGGCAGTGTGCTACTGCACGTGCTAATGTCGTTGCATCGCTATTCACCTCCAACCGTTGACAAATGGCAGGGCAACACCAATGGCGGAAACCGGTGTGGAAACCGTCAGTTGTGGTGGGTTTAAATGAAGTTGTGCATTTAATTGCATTTTGATTGATTGCTTCACGTATGTGTGAGTGTGTCTGATAAATTTGTAGCGCTTGTACTTATTATTAACCTGCCGACAGGCTGATAAAAGTTTGGCATAAATTTCATAACGCAACCCAATGAAACAATAACAAACGGAAACTCTCATCTTATCGCTTCTGGCGGGGGGGGGGGGGGGGGGGGGGGGCGATGTCTAAGCTGTACGCTTTTCCGCGCATACATTTTACGCAAAAGAAAAGGCCCTCCCATATTTTCCCTCTGCCACAAGTTAAGCTTTATGTTGCGCGAGGAAATATGCTCTCCCTGCCAGAGGTGCGTACGTGTGGTCGTGTTACCACATGGGCATGCACGAACCGCAAGCTATTTTGGTAGATGACTGCAGTTGAGGCAACGCACCGAACGCAAAAAAAAACTATGCCACCCTTCTCCCAGCCGTGCAACAGACACGTCGGAAGGCGGACGTTATAAAATATGTTAAATTAAATTTGGAATTTCGAGTGGAAATTGAGCCGTTGATGAAGCCGAAACAGAAACATAATCATTTGCAGTAGGAAAAGCAGCCAGACAGACAGGGTCTAGACTTCGGTGGGAAGGGGGAAAGAGCGCGCACGCATCGAAAGCTCCGTTACAAAAGTCGGGCCAAGGATGCCCCTGAAGACGAAGATAGGACGCGAAAGGGGATGAAGGCGAGAGCCACACGGAATCATTTGATGGGGTGGCTAACTGTTGGGAATGGTGCAACAGCCAGTCGTCGTCGCTGTCGTCGGCTGCGTGCGTTGCATCGTGCACGTCAAAGTCGTCGCAGCCGGACGAACGAAAAGCTAGCTAGGCTACCTTCACTCTGCTCTGCTCCGTACGGTTGTCCGGCCTGGCAAGGAATGCAAGGTCGTGCGGTTCAGTTCCGCTGACTTCTCGCAGCTCGAGAAGCCGTGGGCCATTTTATTGAGGTGCCTCCAACCCCAAATGACAAGCGTGTGTGTGGCGTTCGCTTCAGAGTTTTGCACCAAACAGCATGAATTGTGTTTAACGACGCAGCGAATCTCGACTACCCAGCGGGGAAATACTTTTAAGGGTGAAAATTGAGCCCGTCAGAGCCCCCAGAAATGATGTCGTTTAAACGTCGCGCCAAAAGTCTCCGACCCTCCGACTCGACCAAAATAATGCATTCGTGCCGTGGCGAACCGATTTGCCAATCGCTCAACCCAAAGAGCTTTTCCCCGCGTTTTTTTTTATTTATTGCAGAAATCTGCTTTGATCTGTGCCAAAAATCGTGAGTTCAATCAATGCGCGCTCGTTCGCCGGCTTTGTCTGATCGATTTGGTACGCAGCTCGATCATGCGTTCTGTTTGGAGGGAAACTTTCGTCCTCACGACTACCCGGGAAAGGGCCATCGTCCAAGAAGAATGGTCGACACCGGGGGGGTGTCCGGAGGTCATTATCAAATCGTTACGATCGATGCAAAAATTAGCAACACACTAAACCCGAGCGCTGGTGGTGTTGCAGAAATGGGTCTTTTACATCGCGGGCACGATTTGTTAAGTAATGCGCGTTTTTTTTATCTTGAAGCAGTTATCCTTTCCAACCGCGCACTTGCTAAAGATCGGACCGACTTTTGGTCAAATGAACTGCTTGTTTGCACCTGCATTACACCCCATTCTACCGCTTTGCTGCGTGCGGGAGTGTGTTTGCACCTTTCGGAAGGTTTTTCAAGTTGAAAAAAGAGTCAATAGTGTGATCACTCCTTGACGGCTTGACCAATGGCGACGACTAATTGCGGCCGGGGTAGACACGCTCCTGTGTCCGACGGCTGTGTCGTTTCGGCTCCGTGTGATAGTAAACACACATGTGCTAGGGCGGGCGGTACAACGGTGAGAACGGTTATTAGCACCACGCACACACAACAAACACACCGCCCGACGTGATAAAACTTTTCGAAGCAAAATCGTTTATTGGCAATTAGAAAAAATAAACTACCCCTCGGTAGGTTGTTTACTGCTTGCTCACAATTTTACTACTCCTGGTGGGTGGGAATGCCCTCCGGAGGAAATCTTGGAAGGGGGACGGGGGGCTAGGTTCTCGTTCGCCCGGAAGGGTCCGTGAGTGGGTTGGGTTTAAAGTTGTTTGAGTCTTGATTTTGGTCGAACTATGAGAGCCAAAGCGCTTAATTAATGTTGGCAGGTATGTGTCGGTCGCAGAGTGTTTTGTGCATTGCCTCGAGAGGAGAGCGGATTTTTATTTCGTGAGCTTGTCAGGTTGTTATACTTTTTTACGGAGGGATGCGAAACAGTACTTTTTAAAGCAAAGACAAATTAGTGTATTTGATTTTGTGTTGCACGAAGCGGGGACCAGGTTGTGCTAACCATCTTTGTGATTGTAGCCTCGAGCGGAACGATTAAATTAATTAAGATTCTTAGAGTTTCTAAGTCTGGAGGATATGGTCGTATGGTGAATTTTCTTTTAGAAATCTAAGGTAGTGGTTTAATTTTTTCTTGTTGACAAAAATTTAATATTTTTGTAAGATACAAATTTAATTAGAATGAAAGCAAAATTTTAGATTGGCACTGCTATATCAGTGACTTATTTTTAATGCTTATTAATTTCACCAGGGCA